>VKOC01009383.1:0-12726 GCA_009364415.1 Spea multiplicata | reverse complement strand
CCATATGATGGCTGGAGCAGAAGGGTGGATCATCATTCAGCAGGAGTGGCAATTGCTGTGGTGATCCATGTTGGTAGTGTGTCATGGGGTAATAGCAATATAATTGAGGTAATGAGGATGTCATGAATACATATGAAACATCAAGTTACCGCTTTTTACAAAATGTGTGTAATAAAGGAGTAGATCCCATGGTCGGTAATTGTAATGAATGTGCTGTTGAGGCTGTCCTAGTTGTGGGATGCTGTTCAGGGAGGTGTTCATCAAAGTTCAATGAGGAGGGCATAGAACTAGGCTGTTTATCGTGACAACTCAACAATACTGAGGATAAATATAGCATAGTTTGCTTCACATTTTCTTTAAAAAAAACAATAAAAAAAAAACAACAAAAGGACATGCCTGACCTTTTAAGGAAATGCCCATGATTTTACAGACAAAGTGGACCTCTTTCAGATTCTTGGGAAATTTAAACATGATGTGACCGTGTTGTTTCAGCAATTTCACTGTTATTTCCTTTAAAATGTTGCAATATTCTAGAAGCACAAATGCCACTTGGGTTTAGTCATATTTTCTTTAAACTATGAGAAAATGTTGCTGCGTGCCAATAATTCTTCATCTCGACGAACTCCTGCCAACGATAACACGCAGGTAATAGAACTATTCTCAGAAGCTCACTCGGTGTCATGTTCTTCTTCAGGGATCAACAAGCCTCCGAAGAGATTCTCAGGTATTTCTTAAAACCCCCTTGTCTTTCATAATGTTATCAAACACATAAAAAAAAGTTAATTTGCCAAGTGTGACAAAAAAAAAGAATCTTTTTGAATGTTTTGAAAATACTGTTTCCATGTAAAGGAGATCTAGTTTAGAAGTGTATGGATTTCAGATACTAATATGGAACACGTTAGAGTAAAAGTGACTGTTATTGTAGAAGGACTTGCTTTGATGCTGGAGAAACATTAGAAAATTGTGTCTGTTTTGTCATGTGCGTTAACTTGGATGCCGTCTCGACGCAGCTGTGTTAATAAAACGAGAGTAGATTTCATTGACCCCGGTGATTTTGCCTGCAGGTTACTTCATGCTGACGAGAAGAAATTGTGATTAATATGACACTGTCACATTTCGACGTTGGATAACTATTAAGTGTGTGGTTATGTTACGTCCTCGGTTTCACCTGACGGAAAATAGCTGATCCCTCCACCCAACAACCCAGAGAAATGAAATGTGCGCAAGGGAGGTTTTCAGATACATCAGAATGAACGTTATGTTTGACAGGGAGCACTTTTATATTTAACGGGGTTTAGAGATTTCATCTCCTTCCTGGTCAAGTGAGGATATTACCGTCTCAGAGCACTTTGCGTATCCCGTAATTCATGGGATTTTGGTATTTTTGGATTGATGCGTAAATTCGTTTTTATGATCATTTAATGTCGCTGATTTAAGACAAGCTTCCAATTGGCTCTTAGACGCCGACATGATACTTTCTTTAATCCCCACTTCATTGTAGAAAAGGCAGCATTTCTCTTTCCGGTGAGATACGATGATATTTAATGTACTATAAAAGCTCTCTGCTCGCTTCATTAATCTTTAATTGAATTTGCAGGTCTTATATTTTGACAATGGTTCTGTATGTACAATTCTCATTTCCTCTGTTCTGAGGTCACCGATAAGGGTTATTCAAGAATATCAGTTAAATTTACAATCATTACTAACTTCAGAAAATCTGTGTTTAAGGTTTATCTTTCTTTACTGGTTTTATTTGGGAAATAAGTATTGCTTATCCTGCTGACACCACCAGCTATACCTTACCTGATGGATGAACGTCTCAAGGTGTCCACGGATAGCTCTGCTAATGCCTTTGGATACCCATTGACAGATTTATGTTTTGGGGTCTCAGGAACAAGGCTCCAAAGAATTGGGGGGAAAACCACTTGCTAAATTCCCCAATGAGCTCCAGAAGACCCACAATGGACACGTTTGTCCTTGGACACTTCTCCTACCACAACGTCTGATCTACCAGTGCTTACATGTGTCTATTGAATTATCTGCCAAGGACAGTGCATGTCCATTAGTTGATTCATAAATGTTCACTGATATCTAAATATCATAAGGATCTATTTTTTGTCCGCACCTGTCCTTAGCATGATCCTCAAACAAAACATTGAAGTCCAACTTTATCTCCAGAATGGCCTACATGAGGGTTTTTTCTCTCTTAACCTCTTTAACAGTAATTTGTTTACCTGGTAACTGTACTTTCACCAATACTGCAAAAAAAGGAACAAATATTTACTTGTTAGTAGTATTCCGTCTCAAGAACTACAAAAAGAACATAAGCGAGGCCTTATCAGGTTGATATTAATGTAGACATAAAAGTTTGTGGCTGTATTGATGCTGAAAAAAACATTATGGAGAAGCACATAACTTAAGCAAACTTACAAGTACTTCGAGTCAGAAATCACCAAAATGTGTCCAATTAGGGGCCCCAACAAGCACCAGTTTGCCAAGTCTTCTTTCTTTGGGGGGCACAATCTCCGAAGGTTATGAGACCCATTCCTTCCCTCCTTGTCAGACAATTACCCATGCAATTATGCAAATCCTAATGGTTATATCTATATACATACATATTGTGGTGTTTTTTTTTCTGTTCTTGACCTTGGTTATTTTTCTGTTGGCTGCCATCTGCCTGCCGCAGCATATTTTATGTTTCTTCTCCACTTTCTGAGTCATGGGAATAACTTTACAGAGGAATGGCTGGGTTTTAAACAATCTGTAGTCTGGGAGGCTTCTGCACAGCTTGCGGAAACAATGCACGCAGAGTACGGGTTGACAGTAGGATTCTTAAGTAATTGCCGCTGAGGGATGATGGGAAATTTGCATGGAATGCCGGCGTGATTGTAGAACCGGTGAAATATAAGTTTGAACAACTAAAAATGGACCATTAAATAAATAATTCCAAAAGTGATGTATGGTTTTCACCGCTGGATTCAATTATGATTTTATCTCTGATGTGACATTTCCTCATTAAATTATTACCCGACCCATAGAAAATAACTTGATGTAATTTCAAGGCTGCTGAACAAATTGTTCTCTCCCTCGGAATCTGACTGTTGATTGGGAGATCAAAAGCTGTAGGCGAAATGCAATCCAGCCCATCATAGACCATTATTTTGACATTCATTTGTTTGTACGCAGGGTATTGCAGTTTGCCCTGCTGAACGATAGTTCCACTATTTCTTGGCCCCAGAGGATTATCTCTGGGCCATGTCTTGTTGCTTCGTGTCTCAAAGGTCTAGGCGGTCTAAGACAGTCTATGAAAGCTGTAGCGATTTGACACAGTCTTCCATATTGTAGAAATGAGATCTTCCTTGTAATCGGCCCACTGAGCAGTAGCGCAGTACGGGGCCTGGTCACTCAGTAGGGCAATTCTTCCCCTTGCTTCGAGACAGGGGGCCGCCACCCCACTGGACCCAACTCCCGAGGCAATGTCCAGAATATGTCCCTGCTCGGCTGTGCCCACCTTAGGAATATCTTTATGTTGCCTTCTGAACTATTTTAAGACCACGGGTGATTCCATTAACCTTGGAACCTGGCAAATCCCAAGAAACGTTCCATATACAATTATTTTACAATCAGTGAAACTGTCTTGTTTCATAGCGTTGAAAATAAACCCAAGAACACTGCATGTAGATGCTTTTAGCTACGTATGTCATAAACGTCATTTAGTTGCATACAGAATTAAACAAATCAGGCTCATTTTTTACGGTGTATATGGTTTGCATATAATGTGTATAAGTAGTTCCGATACTGTACTTGATAACCCTAGGCAACCTATGTCTCTTATATGCACCAATCATAAAAAAAACTGTTGTTTTTATGTAAAATAAAATCAATTTTCCAGTGCCATTAACTTTTCTTCAGTAGCTAGATGGTCAGGGAGTGATAATATCTGTACTTCGCCCTCTAGTGGCCCCTCTCCTCATCATTTTCTTCATTTCTTCACTCCTCCATACCCTCTCTTTCCTCTCTCTTTCTTTGAATCTTTCTCCCATTCTGGAATCGCAAATGGTGTGTTGTGGGTTTGCATGCTTGCCTGCTCAGCTCACACGCCACCTAGAGGAATATGATGGGGTAACAGCGATTCCGGTGAAGAGTGGTGCAATCACCATAGCAACAAATTCAATGTTCAACTCTCAATTACCCCCAATTTGTCTTGGTCTATAGATGTACTAGGAATTGGATACTAAAGTCACAATACAGGCTTTGAACATAAAAAAAATGTTATGGAATTGTATTTATAGGTAGACTTTTTTTGGTGAGAATGCGATAGGCGTTCTTATTCATGATCTGCAGTACATCACCCAACATTTACCCAGGTTTTCTCTTTATCCCTCGGTTTCGCAGGTTCTAAGGGCTGTGTTGCTCTTTCCGACAATAGAAAGGATGGCTCAGTCGCCCCAGGGGAAAATCATGACCCCGTTGTTGTGCAGCCTGCGCTATATCGTATACATGCCTCTCTATCTACTCTCTTTTCTGCCTGAAAGTTTAAAAGCCTCGGTGGTGAAATTTATCCTGCGGGGGGTAAAGTCTGTCGATGAATCTTCAGTCACAGCCTCGTTGAGCCTCTTCAGGGTGGATTGTGCAGGTACGTGTCCTAATATTCTAATTATTGAGAGTATCTCATGATATCTTTACTTAAAACATGGAACGTGTCCAGAGCATTGCTACTAAACGAGGCTCATTTTGAGTACCTATGGAATTACATTTATGGAACCAAAACCTATACATCCTTTATTAATAACATTTCTGTGTTGTATGCCTTGTGGGGGGATTAAACGAAAAGTAATGGACAATTGTTTTATTTACTAAACGTCGAAGCTCCCAATACCTATAGTACAGCATAGTATTTCCTCCACTTGGAAAGAGCAATTTTGGTTCCACTGGTTTATATAATGATAAGCTATATAGACCCGGAGGCCGCCATTGCTGTCTGTCATGTGATATTTTGGGTGACTTTCCAGACTCAAACACCACACTGAGCTGATGCTTTATGGCAATGCTAATTAAGTAATTTTTATGGTAATGAGGTCCTCTCTTTCGTTGACATTCATGAGTCAAAGGGTCCCTCTGGAAGATTAAGATATTTTTAATTGTTTGTCACAAGGCAGTATGATGCCAAGTGTTGGTCTATATACAGAGCTGGAACATACACAGAGCTGGAACATACACAGAGCTAGGACATATACATGTGCAAAATGCGCAGCCATTTATAAACATTATATTATGGGAAAACTGGAATTGTTTTAAAACAAAAAACATGTAATATGAATGATACTAATGTTAAGATATTGGAGAAAGTTTTGAACCAATTTGCTCATTATGTCCATCATTGTGTTTTTGTTAAGTCTTTGTTACCTTTACATAGCTGCTGTAAATAGCTGGCCCAAAGAAAAGTTGTGTGTAAACTATTCGCAATACCACAAAGATTGTCCCATCTCCCGACGAGGAAAAGTGTGCCCCGACCCCGGGCACTCAAGGGTTAAAAGCAATTCATTTCCATCCCGAAACAGTAGTCCCGTTCCTGCGATACCCTTCATGCTAAAGCGTTTCTGCTTTTGTATAAATAAAGGTTTTACTTTTAAGTTTTGTATATTTACATTTTCTGCTCTTCTTCTTCTTTTTTTTTGTTCCGTTATTGAATATTCTAGATATATACATTGACAATTTTCGTTTTTTTTAACTGAAGTTCGTAAAAGTATCCACGGCGGTTTCCGCGCCGACGTGGGGTCGTACGAGGGCAGGATGTTTTATCTAGTAATGTGCCTTTAAAGCAGAGTGCGACAGAATGAAGTGTCTGTAACCCGGTGCTGGAAAAAGCCACTGGCTCGCAGCCTTTAATTCACACTGAGTCACAGGCACCTGTGGAACCCTGTCCTGGGGGCATTAAAAATAAAAAAAAACTTGACATTCCACATTTTGAGGCTAAATTCCAGAATTTCATTATCATTCATGGTTTGCTGCGCATCACCTCCGTCCTGAGAACATTAAACAAATATCCAGTATCTCTAAAATAGCTGCCATTATTTTTTCCAACTGGAGTGTAGCCCACGATAATTTTGCTAGATGCGCTCCCCTCGACGTTTAAAATGCGTTTGGTCTCTGCAAGAGGTCTGTGAGTATTTGTAGGTGACCTTACTTTTCTTCCTGTGGTTTGTTTATTATCCGCTCCTAGTGACGAGCCGAGGGTAAGGGACCCCGGCCAAACGCTTTTCTCATACAACGTCCTGAGGCTCCGTTCGGCAAATGCTTCTTCAGGCCTCCGGCCAAACAACACGTTTAATATAAATTGACCCAGAACTGGGCAAACGCTGGTACAGGATGCCGTGCGTTTTTTTTTTGTACAAATACACAGTTCGTGTAAGTGTTTCAAATATTGACACAGTTTATAGATTAGTGACCTGCTTTCTGGGCAGGATTTCCCATAAGGCTCCGTTAGTTTGAGGGAAAGTTAGTTTATATCAGCCGTTAACTCTAAAGGCAAACTTTGACCATCCGTGTTGTGTTGATGTGCCTATTCCAAACCAAACCGATTGGTTTTTATGGCTTTATTTAAAGACAGCAATGGGTTTTTTATAACTCACTATGTTGCATGAGTTTAAATATTCTGATAGTTCTCGTCAGCAGTCTAGCACTGTTCTAGTGTTCTACTGGGAATAGTAATAGAAACATAAAATCATTTTTAGTATAGCCTTTTTTTTGTAACACCCTTGTAACCCAAGTGGGGAGAGATGGTAAGTGGAGGTGTTAATAGAGAAGAATAGAGATAGACTCATCTCTTCTTTTGAATTTTACTATTGCCTCTATGCCGACAACAGGCTAGTCTCATCTCCTGATCTCTACATCTCTTCCTGTGCACCTAATTGTCTCTTGTGAGCTATTTGTTATCTCTTTGTCTTCTCTATCCACAGTATCATTACCATACCTGGGAACTTCTGAGCTCCGGCTACCCGGAGCCTTCCCATGCGGGACGCGGCAATCGGTGGGTGGTCCCGCTGACGTCAGTAGGCAGTCCTGCTGATGACATCTAGGGCGTTCCCAATGACATCTGGGGCGTTCCCCCTGATGTCAGTAAGCTGACATCGTGGGAAATGCCCCCGTTTAATGGGAAAATTGGCAGGGAGCGGCGGTGTGTCAAGACCCCGCACTCCCGACACGGAGAACCGGTGCTTCACCCAAAGTTTTCTGGGTCGAACAAGTATGATCATTACTGCAGAGAACAGGTTCTTTGCCTTGGTGTTTTGACTCCGCTGTCCCCTTCATCCATCCTATCCAGTCACTCCCTAATCCTGATGCCTTCACCTGAAATATCCTTTAGATTAAACATTTCCTCACACAAGAGACTAATTAAATATTAATCAGTTCCCTTGCGATACTCCATCTGGATTATTGCAACTCCTTATTAACTGGCCTCCACCTTTGGCGTTTCACCCCTCCAATCCATTCTGAACTCTTCTCTCGGACTAATTGTCTTATCCCATCACTGTTCATCTGCTGCCTCGCTGTGCTGGTCCCTTCACTGGCTCTCTTGGCCCTTACCTACAGAGTCCTTAATGCACCCCTAGATATCATATATGCCCCCCCCCTCAAAACCACCAGACCATTGAAGTCTCCACATCACCCTCACTAAAACCAAATCACCTTCATCTAGGCAGCCATGTTTTTGTCTCGTTTCCCCTCAGCCTCCTAATAGCTCGCAGGGGCAGTGGGCTCATCTCCGTCTGTACCAGTATGTCTTGACGTATGGCATCGTCAATGTTATTATTGTTTTAATGGTGCCAAGCAATCTACTAGTGTTGTAATATAATGTAAAATTAACCATATCAAGACCACATGTTAATACATACTGATACAACGGAAGAGGGCCTTGCTCTTGAGAGCTTACAGTCTATTAGGAGTGCAATAGTGATAAAAGTGATTAAAGGTTAACAAAAATTATTACTTTTTTTCTAAATTAGTAAAAAAAATCTTTATGTTAACATGATTCTCTTCCAAGGAAATTCTTTTATGTCGAACTGGGATGTAGTTAAAACAGATTCAGATTAATTAGTCTGTGTCTCTATAGAAGCCGCAGTGGTTGGCTTTTTGCCCCAAGCGTTTTATTTGGTGTTGATTGTTCTGTTTGTTCTATTACAGATAGAACATTGTAATGGAGCTCGGAACAAAGAGTGAACATAATAAAATATAAAGTACATTGTTATTTTCCTCGTAAGAATAAAACATTCTTCTTCATTAATATCAGTTTCATTGGAACGATGAACACTTCTGGGTATTTAACGGTCCTTAATGTGTACGGAAAGATGTGATGGGGGATAGATACATCTGCAGTGTTCCAGTTTCAGCTTTTTTTTGGCAGCTGCCCCTGATTGTGACAACCAACACCTCTGCATAAGCAATGTCAAAATAAGGCGATACGGCAGAGCTGTTAATTTACCCCGTCAAACAGCAGACCTGGGAATGACATCGTGCAAACTTGGGATTCCCAGGAAAGAGACGCTCAATTGTTGGGAATAAATAGATTATCTCGAGCAACCCAAGGTTTTTGGTAGCATTTACTCCATGACTAGATCCTTCTGTGTTCATCGGTTGACTTTGTGCACTTTTACTTTTGTCAAGTATGTGTAGGGCTGGAAGGAGCAGTGCTTATTCTACATTTTTGGATATCATGTGTGTCAACTATGTGTTGACCTTATCTTAATGGGCCACTTGACTTCAAGGTTTCCTGTCGTCTCCTGGCCAAAAAGTGTATTAAAGGGACACGCCAGCCACCATATGCATTTTAATTTATTTGATAGCTTAATGGTTCCTTTTAAATTTCCTAGTGGACCCCATTCCATATGCATGGGAGTGCTGAATAATTCCACCATATGCATTTTCCTCCAGCTATTTGCCTTGCAGGAGATGCTTTGGCAGACCACATCTCCTGCCATGTCATATACTTACCACCGATCAGCTCCAGACGATGTCACCAACCCCCATCCCCTATGCGTAGAAAGCTCTCCCATTGAGTTGATGTGGGAAAAGTACAGAGGGTTCATGTTTAATTCCAACCAAAATTTGTGGATGAACAGATGGATAAAGAGGTAAGCACAATGAGCATCCATGCTATAATTTCACCAAGAAGGAGAAGCTAGAAAACATTAAATGAAGAAATTTGTCTACAGTCACGTACAGGGCCGGCCTTAGGGGTGTGCGAACTGTGCGGCCGCACAGGGCGCCATGGCAACAGGGGCGCCGTCCAGGACTTAAATTAAAACATTTTTTTTTTGTAACTTTATTTAACAGCCTCCATGTTAAATAGATAGATAGTGAGAAGGGGCATTGGGTAGATAGTGAGAAGGGGCAGAAGGGGGAAGGCAGTGAGAAGGGGCAGAGGGGGGGAGATTTTTTTCCTTTCGGAGATCTTTTTCCTTTCTTTTTTATGGGATGGGGTGGCGCCTGAGGAGTCGTCCGCACAGGGCACCAGAACACTTAAGGCCGGCTCTGGTCACGTATGTAAAACGTTGCTGTGACATTTTAGTGCTGAAGTTCTACGCCAGTTGAAAATAGTTAAGCCAAAGAAAAATGCAGTTTAGGCAATTCAGATAATTCCATACATACCAAGCACATACCCAACGTATGAAAAATAAAAAAATAAACAAATTGTTAAACATTATATTATAAACAATAATGGCCGAAAAGGTATGAAACATGACGTACAGGCAAAAAATGTAATACTAAAACATGGTTTAATAAACTTTATTGGTCTGACGTAAGGTTTTAATATAAATTAAGCGCGGCCGCCAAAACACGTGCCTCGAAGCGACACAGGATTTCCAACGTGTATTCTTGGAAAATGAATTAATATCTGTCTGGAAGCTGAAAAATTTCCCATCATTATTTTTTGACAATTTTTAATTAAATAACACATTTCTGTAATTGAGAATTAGCCATTTAGCCAAATAAGATTTTTTTTCTGTTGAAATCATCACAGATTTTAACGTACTTTTTTTATATATGAATATCTAAAACTCTATTATTTCCCCACACGTCAACCACTTGGCTCCATGTCTTTGGTCTTGCCAATTGGGGTCTGTTTACTAGGGTTGGCTGGACAGTTCACAGGAGAGTTACTTTTCAGCCCCTTGACTTCACTATATATATATATATATATATATATATATATATATCGATATAATCCTTGGTGAGCTCCTGGGAGAGCTTGGCCGGCCCTGTATAATGTGTAATTAAATCAGTGACATTTGACTCTAACAATAATAACCGTGTCATTGACATAAGTGAGGCTACTAGGACCATTTTTGGGCCGATTCATCCCCATTCCATATCTTCATGCAAAGCCACATTCTTTCTTTGGCGGCCGCAGGTAGATGTATTTATGATGTCATCATGTTAATCTTGTTAAGTTATGTTTTATGTGCTATACATAGATGTGACAACGCACAGGATTCCTTCATCTTTGTATCTTTATTATGTATTATTTATTTAAATGGCATCGACAATATTGGAAAGGGTTTTTTGTTCTTTTCGTCATCCTGAATGTCAAATAAGCTGTCCAGCTGCTAAAAGTTTTGCTAAAAACACACCTTTCACAGTTTTCTGCATGAAATTCTATTTCCTGAGAGCATCCACAGTTATAGTATTCAGTATTTTTTTTAGAATCTGTAAATATGGAATATCAGATCCTCTTAGTTGTCTGGTTTTCGTACACTCACGTCAACAGCGGCAAACCACATTCTACCCACAAACGACCCATTTACCACTATTTAAAACATTAATAACCTGAGAAACATTTTCTAAGTCTGTCCACAGTCTTTCCACAGAATGTTTTCAGTTCCACCCCTTGAAGAAATTATCACTTTTTCTACACTCATCTACCAGTAAATAAGTTGTGGAAATTAAAATCACGTACCCTTGCTTCTTAATATATACATATACTATATATATTATATATATATATATTATACGTATATTAATATATCCTGAAACCTACTGAACTGACAATAAATTTATATTATTTTAATCTTTATAAAACTATACATTTGATGACAAACATATTTTATAAATTATAATTAGTCATCCCAAACAGAGAAAAGGAAAAGATGCAAAATTCATTGAATAAGGGGAAATACTGGTCCGTCAGAAATGACAGATTTATTTAATCTTGAGACTATATATAATGGAAGTTTATTCCTTCCTCTGTGGCATCAGCATTTGCATTTCTGCGTTTTCATACATTGAGTTTTTTTATTATTGTTTTTTTAATTATAAGGTAGTTTATTTGGGAATTATAAATGTTAAAGTAATACTCAAGTGATGGGTAACTATAGGCATTGGATCTGTTGTCATATATCTGGTACTTACCTCTAAGAGACCCTCTTTGGACCCCAAATACCGTCCGATGCCCCTCTTTTCTAGAAGCTCAGATTGTATGCTGAGAACGGGGGTATCACAGGGTTCTATAGCCCAAAACATCACAATAATCTGTATAATCAGCAGTAAATAGGTTCATAAATGACATTGTGTAAATAAAATACATTATTATTCTTCTGAATGTCTTTGTTTCATAAACAATGATGAATATATCAAAAAATCACATAAAAGGTCTAGTTTAAAGCCCTCTCTCTTAGCCATGCCGATAACCACAACCCCCGAAAATAAAAAGTGTTCCTCTGTAGAGGTGTCTGTCTGTTATGTGGTGGTATAAATCCTTCCGTAAGACCCTTCAGGAAGAGGAAACAAGAACTGATTGATTGATTTTGTTAAAACTGGAAATTGATACACAGAATAAGTGGATCTTGAGGGAGTTTTTGACGGACTGAAGGAAAATGGGGGTCAGATAAGTCAGGAAAGGACATTCCAGAGAATGGGAGCACCCCCTGAGAAATCTTTTAAGTGAAGAAGTGGAAATCTGATCAGAGGACAGACAAATATTATTATTATTAGATGAGCGGAGAGAGCAGGTATTTGGAGTGAAGACGCACATATACCCAACAAAAGGACAGTCCGGTGTTATATGTTCCTTTCATTATAACATTATAGACCCAAATCCCGTGGCCGACACAAATGTGGACTAATAATTTACTCATTCAACGATTTATTTTTTTACTATGTCAACAGGTAATGTTGTTGAGGATAGCCATATTGGTCCTGTGGTTTAAATGCCAAAAACATGAGTATTGGAGTTTGCGGTGGTATCTTTTTTTATTGGACTAACAGTTGGTTTTAGGGTGACCTTTAAAGAGTATGAACGTCAAAAATATTGCACGGCGTGCTACTAAATACATATCTGAGGAGTGAATGACTAGTGTGATGGTCATAGTCATAGTTTGAAAAAATGTCCTCTAGCTCCACCTAGAGGGGGGGAACATTAATATTGGCCTTAAAATCTCTACTGCAGCTATTGACCCCTCATGGCAAAAAAGGGGCACATCTGTAATACCCCGATTAATATTCAAGCAACCAACATTCTACCACCAAATCAACTGATACCAGTCCATTCACTTTCATGCCAAGTTACATGTGCCTGAGTGTGTTTCTAATTTGGTGACACGTTTGGGATATATCTTGTTCCACTCAAGTTTTGAGAATAGTACACATTTTTTTTTTTTTTATATAAAACTGTATATACAACATTTTTTATATACAGACAATATAACATATATTCCAGGGTATATAACC
>VKOC01009379.1:0-14959 GCA_009364415.1 Spea multiplicata | reverse complement strand
GGGCAGAATATGCCACTGCTAAAGATACTGCAGCTGCTTGATACAAATTATACGACCTATGGCCGTGAAGTACCCTGAACGCTGTTCGCCTTCATGATCTTCTCGATGAGGACAGGTGAAGCAAGTGCAGTAGTCATATCGACATCATGAACTGGGTACAGTAGGCACAAACACATTAACCAAGCCCCATAGAACTTAGATTTTGTGGAGTATTTTGATAAATTCTAATTTAATTAACATGAATATCCGAGCAATATAATTTTTTTCATGTATTGTGCCGCCTAACCAACCTGAACACAATAGCTGGTGGAAACGTCTCAAAGTCTTTCATGATCCGTGATTTAATCTTTCCCTGTAAACAGTTGTTCTCCCCTTTAAAACTAAACCCAGAGGAACCCTTGACATGTCACACGCTCGAGATCATTGACACCAAGGAGAAGGGGAAACGCGTTACACGGTGCAGGACACAGGAAAGGAGGTCATTCATTCAATAAGCAAATTCTAAAAGGCGCTAATGACTGTTTCTTTAACTTGTGTTGCAGATAATTCTTTTGAATGGAAATCTAAGGTTCTAGAGAAGCCGGTATATTTCTACACATTGAGCGGGCCGGTGTATTTGGGAGTGGATTCATTTTTCTTATTGAGGTAAAAACACGTTGTGCTGTTACATTGACTATGTGTAGAACATACATTATACAATTTTATCTAAGGCGACCACAGAGGTCTTGACAGCTTATGAGATTCTACATGTTATCTTGCACATGTTGTTCGACTTAAGAGTATCACAAACTTTGGACTTGGAAGAGGGCTTGGAAGACTCCATAAATCACAAACTTTTCAGTCCAACTTTATGGTTTGACGTTATTCAAGTCTAGAATTCCAACCTGGGCAAATAAAATTACAATTGCTACCAATAGTCTAGAAAATGTAAACCAGTATGCTATCTTAGAGGAATATAGCCAGAAATATATATGTTATAAATGTTCAAAGCAAGGAACGAATACTTTTATTGTATGTCCATTAATATTAGGTGATGATCAGCCCAGGTAAAAGACCCAACCAAACATACAAACAAAAAGTAAGGGAAACAATAAAAAAAAAAAAGCATAAAATATAAAACTTCAGCAGGTAGCACTAAATCCTCATGCCTGTTGGACATTGGCGCTGTATAAATAAAAGATAATAATAATAGTGACCATTGGCGCAACTTCTGCAGCGTCCTGATTGGCTAAAACCTGGTTGGAACCCGAAAGTCCCCAGTTATGAAGACTTGATCTCAGGCGGACTTTAGCCAAGTAGAATAAGTTTGAATAATAAACGTATCGTTAAATTGCTGAACATAAATCTAAAAATGGACACAACGTGTTAATTGTTGAGACATAAGACCACAAAGAGACGCCACAGAATGACAAGACTGGAGAGATACCCCTCACTTGACATGCCTTGGCTGCTTATCACATTAACTTCAACACAGAAAATGGTAAGTTACGTCTGGCTATAGCTCTGCCGTGATCTTTTAGCCGGGCTCTAAATGATTTTGGCCTTTTTAACAAGTTTGCTGAAAAGACATTTAGCAAAAAAAGGTAATATAATTAGAAAGGCATTTTGAAAATGTTTGATGTACGCAATTTTATACCGGTGCACATAATTCCTGACATTCACTTGCGTGCTCTCTGCGACACGGCTCTGGATATGGCTTTAATTTATGTGCATTGCAAAATAGTCTCCGGCTAAAGTTTTGATGTTCTCAGACGACAGTTTATGGTGGTCGTAATCATTAGTTTTAATCAGGTTATAATGTTGTAATGAGGCTTTTGTAGCTGTAAATGGAAATTTGTAAGTTTTAAAGGTATCGCTTTATGGAAAGGTACCAGATCATCTCAATATAGGCTGCGTTAATGATTATTTATAGGGGGTATAAATAATAAATCGAATATGCCAGAAAATGCCCCCACTGTATAAAAGTTCATCTGATGCCTGACAGGGCTCCACAAGCGCATTGGGGGACATGCCCAGGAGCTCTATGCCTCCAAATGCAATAATGCCCTTGTGGGGGGCAAAAAAGGGACTTCTTGACTAAGACGCGCTTTGGTTGAGGACCAGCCCTGATTGTGTTACACTAAAACTCAGAATACCTGTAGAAATCGGTGGACATGCATACCTGAACTGATGTATTTGCTGAAATCTGCCGTAGTTGTGAGTTTTAACTCTTTAATCATTTAAAAGTTTGCCTCATTCACAGTTTTTTGCCGGGAACATTTAATGATCGTGTGACCCAAAAGCAGCCACTGATAGGTTGTTGCCACTGAACCTGAACCTTGTTTTGGATTTAAGTGATTATGCTTTCTGAAGCAAGAATACTAAGCCCCCTCTTCAGCTGGTGCGAATTGTTTGAAGACTTGACTTTTGCCCCCCTGCCCAGCCAGCCTCTGTTCTTATTACCATACGATATAACCTACCCTGGCGATAGTAGGCAATCACAGGTTATTATATGTGCATGCATGCGATATTAAACCAAACATGCCTGATTTTAATGGAAAATCAGCTGTGACTGTTCCAGTTATTGGCCAAACATATTATGTGCCAAAAAAAAACATTTATGTGATTTAAATTTTACTTTTTTTGATCATTCCCATGAGAAAATGACTAATATCACAGCTTTCCATAGGAATGGTCCAACGTTACTAATTATTGTCACTTGATCACAATTGATAGAGAGAGCATTCAGCAGATTTATTCATTCTAAATCTGTATACTGAGCACCCCTAGGTCTGCATTCTATTCTATAATAAATGCATATGCTGCAGGTTACGTTTTAATCCTTCATAGGTCTACATTATAAAAAGTTCAGACCATTGGAATAATCCAGATTTCATTATATATTATAAAATATGAAATCAAGTTAAAATACTTCAGTAACAACGGATGGTTTCAAAATAAGGACGACTGTAGTTTGGAGAACACACCATAACCCCAGCACTGTATACAGTAATAACCCTCAGTGCTGTATAGTAATAACCCCCAGTGACTTGGTTTTATCTTGTTATGTTCCATTAAATGTCCGTTATCTGCACACCTGGAGGCGGCCGTAGTTGTCACTGATTTGATATTTTGGATGGCTTTCCTTGCTCACTCACCTTGATTCTTTATGGCGATGCTAACAAAGTCTGTTTCTCCATAAACTTTCATTACTCAACACAAATTATACATTGTTTGGTTCAGGAGAAGATGGGATTTCTATTAAAATAGAAAAAAATCTATACTGCAGGGGCTACGGCTAATCAACGACCCAATTTATGTTCTGCATCATTTCCTGATTATGGCCATACATATTTTTAAGTTCAAGAGGGCCACATCCATCCTTTACATATGAACATTCATTACATATATTCTACTATTGGCTTAAGAGCTTTGGGGTAGTGTTTTTTTTAAAAAATTACTTAAAGTGGTATTTTGTAAAAAATATTTTTTTCACAAATTGTGTTAATAATGTATTTTATTTATGTAGATTTCATTTTTTTTCTACTTTTTCTGAAAGGGTCTCTATCTCCACCTCCTGATCTGTCTGTGCTCATCACACTGTGATCAGCAAGCAGGGCTCCATAGCCATACAATGCTGATCACGGTATGTGTGATCAGCCAGCAGGGGGAGCAATCAGAATCAGTGAACTGACACCTACTGCAAGGGAATGCTCGATGGCTCGTGCCGAGTACATTATACTCAGTTAGCAGCTTTTAAGGATGCACCGGTACATCCTAAGGGCATATAAGGGGTTACGACTGAGCCATTCTATTGTGGCATTATGATAAGGAGCCAGGGTGTTTGCCTTGTAGACTAAGGTTTTGGGGTTTTTTTTAAATATATATATTTTACAACATCATTTTAATTTGATGCTAGTAATACAAATTACCTGGGAGTTTTAAATAATCAATGCTATGCAGTCAAAATGCATAGCCCTTTTACAACCAAGTTGTTGTAAGTTCTATTTTAGCTTTCTATCCTTCTCAGTGTCAAAATGTAATTTGGCAAGATGAGAGATTGTACTTTCTTCATTCTTTCTTCATGTGGATAGGAAATACGAACGCTGAATGTGTCCTGCAGCTACGGGTGGGAAGTCGTTATGCGCACTATGATAATATCTAACAGAAATGTCACAGAGCTGTCACTCTAATGGGGTCATGGAGGATGTACGTCAACGCAAAAAGGCGCTGATTACTCTTATAAAACATGACTTAATTACTTCTTCTCCCTGAAATCGCCCACTAGTCATTTATGGGATTCAAGATGCCATTTTAATAAATAAGATATAGCAAGTAGATAAAGCTAATGTAGACCTTGAGTACACTAATTAAACTTGGGAAACCTATTTGATTTTTATCGCATCTGCCTATGGCGCCTGAAACTGCATGATTTGGAGGGTTTTTTTTCAGCTTTATAAAAACATTAATTTAACATTTCTATATAAAATGATGTCATTTCCCAAGGCAGACAGGGCAGAGGGGCAGGTAATCAGTTAACGTAGCTATAACATTAGGTAGGTTAAACTTTGAGAATGTCAGCCCTGAGATATCCTCTACCGATTTGAGATTCATTTGGTTATGTGAGTGAATTTGATGACAGATAAGACCCCTTTGACCCATCTACTCTGCTCGTTTTTCCCCCTGTAAAGAGTAAAACCTTAATCATTCCTTGGCCTTGTCTTAGGCCAAATGCCTGCCCCATGCATGCTTAAATCGCCTCAATGGATTAGCTTCTGCTGGCTGGCTGTCCCACCTTTCCAACCCCGCTCCAGCAACCCCAGAGGATCTGGGTCTTGACCCGGAGAAGTGGTGCTTCACCCGATACTCTCCGGGTCAAACCCTGAGAGTTCCCAGGAATGAATATATCCTATTGACCTTGGTAGAGCCTTCAACACCCTTAGGGTCCAGCAGAATACAGTAACCAAACATTCCACAAAGTTCTGGGGATAATGCAATTGACCAAACTTTCCTAGAGTTGCATCTCTGTAATGTTTTTAAACTACATGATATAAACCTTTAGAATTCACTACTTCATTTGCAAGGGGCAGACAAGATGGCTTTCTGTTTTTCTGCACAGTGACATATAGGGACACTGCTGTAAATGTGATTTCAAGCGAGTATTTGCTCAGCGGGTGATTGCTGAACGTTCTGCGTATTGAATGCTCTTTCTATGCGCATGCACAGTGTGTGATTTGGGCACTATGTATGCAAAGCTGACGGCAGTCTGAATAAACGGAACACTATGGGCCAATCAACATTTGCTATATGGGGCTAAAATCAGGACTGTTGGCAGGGATATTTATACTGGCATCGGGATAGCCATTCCTCCAGCCACTAGACACAAGAATTCTAATTACATTCAGCAAACAATAAAGATCGGGCATCGATTTTCCTGCATGGAAAGGGGATGGATATGGAACCTATGGGACTCTCAATATGCTCATCCACCCTCATTCTAATGGAGAAAAGCTTATTTTATATCTTTTTGACTCAATAAATGGTATCAACTTAGACTAAAGACTCCATTATCCTAATGTATAATAGTGTATTTATCACTGCTATTAAACTGCTTTTTATTTTTTATAGTGGATTCTTGAGTGCAATATCATTCCTTAAAATAATAGAAAACTCAGAAAAAACCCTAACGCCTGTTATAATGATGAAATTTATATACAGGAGACTAAGGAGGTAAGTTTACCCACAAACAGTTAAATAGTGGCTAAAGCATGAACAAATACGTAGATTTATGTAACCCGTTTAATGATTTTGTAAAAATATAAACATGGCTAAATATTTTCTATTATTGTCTTTTATATGTGGCATAAGTAAGTGTGGAAAAATATGTTCTTAGCACTTACAAGACCCAATAAAAGGTATCAATTTCAACCAAAAACTCCATGGGGCAAAGAAGAAAATCAAAGGGGAAAGACCAGGTTTGCTTTAACCTCAAACTCTCCTACTAATACCATGAATTGGTATCATCAATAGCTATAGGAGATTGCAGAACGGTGTCGAGGGCATAATGCCAGGTTGGTCAATTGCCCCCTTTAGCAATTATCTGACACCCGAGTTGAGGGATACCATTTTGCTTTTTGTTTTAGGCTCCAGCCCCTTCATCTGGCTTCTATCTGTTTTTCCATTGCTCTGATCACATTGGTTCACTGGGGATCTTTCTGGGAGCTCCCTAAACATCAGTGGGACAACTGCCGACGTGTCTGGTGGGCTAATGTCTTGCTGATAACCAACTTTGTGTCTGTTGCAGAATCAGTGAGTTTTCTGTTTATATTTTTTTATTATCGTTTTTCCCTTCTTCCTGAAAAAAATATATACCGGTAATATACAAGCAATACATTATACAATATATGGACAAAAGTATTAGGACACCTGACCATTGCACCAACAGGGACTTTGGTACATACTGTAGACATTTATAGGATGTTGGAAGCATAGCATTGTCCAAAATGTCTTGGTATGCTGAAGCAATTACATTTTCCTTTGCTGGAAATAATTAACCTCACATTGATTTCAATAATTAGGAGGTGCGTCCCAATATTTTGGCCATATAGCGGTGCACAAAGCAAAGTCCATAAAGACATGATTGGGCAAGTTTGGTGTGGAAGAACTTGACTGACCGCACAGAGCCCTGACCATCCCTGTTGGTGTAATGGTCAAGTGTCACAATACTTTCGTCCATATAGTGGAAGAGTTGTCTTGGAGCTCATTCTACCAATTGAGATTGTTATCTTTCCACCTACAGTTAATGTCACAAAACATACATATTTAATATGACTGTGAATGACTCTACAGGGTCACATAACACAATGTAACGCACATAGAATGCTCACAAGATAGACCTTGCGCAAGTTTAAGAGGGATGTCACCTGAGCTAAATCTAACATTTCCCATACAGTGCATGACCCTAATAATTTATTTAACGTCTAAGATAATATCACCCTTTAACTAAGAATCAGAATGCAGCCGTGTATGTGTGCTTGACAGTGGATAGTGCTAGAGGGTGTGTGCTAGCATATGGTGCTAGGGTGTGTGTTAGAGAATGTTGTTAGAGAGTGAGTGTGTGTTATCATATAGGGTTAGAGTGAGTGTGTGTTAGAATGTGTGTTTTAGTCTGGTGTATGTGTGTGCGTGAGTTAATGTAGGTGCCAAAACAATCCTGTACCCAACCACCAGAAGCCCTAAGATCACCCCTACCGGGGTCTTCCTGCTTCCCATATTTCTCCCCTGTAGTTTGTTTTAATCAGAATACTCCATTTCCTCCTAAATACCATATATTCCTACACTAAAACAATATTATATCTTTTAATAACTACTACTTAGACTGTAAGCTCTATGCACCAGGGACCTTCTTTCCTAATGTATTTATAGCAAATGTACCTCAATGCAGATGTCTGCATAATTTTTGTACTTATTATATGACAGCACATATTATACCTCCCTTTTTATTTTACTGTAAACTGTAAAGCGGTGAGTGCATCATGTGCTATATAAATAAAAATATGCATATATATACACACACAAACCCCTTATGTTCAAGGGGACTCTTTAAGAAGCTGTGTGAGATCTTATAAATAGGCAGATCAACCAAATGACCCTTGCCTGCTCAGCAATTCTACGTTTTCAGCCGGGTATATTTGGAGGGTTTCTACCATCGATCTGTGGATCTGTTTTTAATCAATACATTGTCACAAATTTAATTGTACCTGATAAAATCAGAGTCCCAGGATATGACACTTTTATTATTGATCTAGAGTAATGGCGGCTAACGTGTGATATTGTCTTATGTTTCAGTGCAGCGGCTGGGCATGGTACCTCTCAAACGATTTCCAGTTCCATCTCACAACACCAGTCCTAATCTTCCTCTACGTCAAGTAAGTGTTTCCGCAGCCTCATGTAATTATCTGGGCTGCGGTACCCTTTTAGGGGTAGATTGTTTTCAAGTCCCTGGTGATAGCTGATATTAACAACATAGATCATTGAAAGGACAAAATCACACAAAAGTGTCATCTCGTCTATGAACTATATGTGTGCAATTAATTCCCAACTGTAACAAAAAATGAAGAGTATTTTTATAGCAAGCATCGGATGACTAATTAAGGAAGATAGACTTTGACTTTTAATATTAAAGCAATCTTAGGTTAACATTTACTATGATTATCAGAAAGATCTGCAATGCATTGCTCCCTACGCTTCCATGGCCCCCATACTGCAATCTTTTGGCAAGCAATGTATGTATTTATTATTTTATTTAACTTTTTTAAAAGGTTTTTTTTGCTAGAGATCCATTTGGGGTCTTTAAAAGCCCTTAAGCAGATAAAAATGAAAATAACAAATGTGTAATAAAATTAAAAATACATAACATATTATACAAAACACAGCAAGAAATCAGCGCATACCAAGTGAATACCATTCAAAAGCACCTATTGAAGGAATAAATATTGGGGATTTCGTCACACTTTATGGCCATATATCGCTTAGCCCACCACAATGTCAAAGTACCCCAAGTTTGGGGAGTCTAATTTTTCATAGCTATATTGCTTACCAAGGAGCTGAATCAGTGGGACTGCATTTTAACCCAAAAGAGTCTCTTGAAGAAGACCCTAAAGCCTCCTCTGCACACCATAAATGAGGCATCTGTGCGGCAGGAGGGGCTGATCAACCATAAATAATTATACAGAGCCCAGTGATGTCACTGGGATTCTACTGTCTGCATTTATGACTGTTGTACCAGCAATTAGCCAGCATAAGGTCATCAAGGATTTATTCAGGATCTAGATAGACCTTCTTTTCTTAAGTATTTCGTGTTTCGTGACATCATTGCCATCGTTGTAAAAAAATGGGAACAAAGGAAACTCGTAAGGTATGGAAGTGTAGCTGGTGCTTATTCTAAGAATGTTAAACTTCATCTGATCTCCAATGTGCCGTGGGGGAAATGTTTCCTCTGGTGCATAATACTTAAGATGTACTATTACGCCCTAACTTGACAAGTTAGCAAATTAAGCTTTTGTGTAATTTCCTCCTCCATTGCCTGCATCCATTCAAGCAGGAAGCACTCACATGAGTAGTAGTGCAAGTCATCTTACCTCCCAACTCAACAGGAGCTGAAATCCCACACTTGCTGGCAGCCCTTCTTGCTTATGACACTGATTGTTATATATATCTGGTAGTTGAGTGGGCATGCTACTATCCATACACAGGCAGGCAGAAGTCTCTCATTTAGTAACTGAATTTGTTTCCTAGTGCAAAGGAACTTGTGCAAGTGTCAAACACACTGTGATAGCATGCTATATGTTTAGTGTATATATTTAGCAGTCTTTTTCCTCTTTATTTTTTCTCTTAGAGCCAGGCGTGCACTGTTCGCCGTGGCGGTGCTGTTACTTCTCACTTCATCCCTCGTAACAACTTTACTCTCGTATTATCTTCAACTTTCAATCCGGTATCCAACAGGGGACAGGTATCTGTTAATCTTTGACAGTATTACCACACAATAGCCTGAAATTTACCATTACTACTATTATTTATTGTTTTATATAGCGCCATCAGACAAAGAGTAGAAAATACATGACAATAAGTATATAACAAGAAGACAAAGAAACAATAGGTGAGGAGGACCCTGCTCAAATGACCTTACAATATAGAAAATAAAGCTTCGCATCAGGAGCTTGGACAATTTTGCCCCTACTCCATCAGAACATAATCCTCGTCTTGTATGCTACCATCTTGGGTGGTACATGGTTTTTGGATGTATTCTGCATTATATACCCTGCATACAAGCACATATAAAGATGGTAATGCCTTGGGGCTATGTCCTCTGAACAGGATGACATTCAAGGCTTAGTCAACTATGTTATCTATAGATAAGGAACATGAAATGATGGCATAAAAAAAAGAAAACGTTCTGGTTGCTTGGACAATGGGCTAATAAATTATAAAATGTGCCAAGTCTGTTGTCCTTAAAGGAGTAATATTGCATCTGCATGTTTCTTGTGAATTTGGCCATCAAGTCAATAGGATTCACTTTAAATAATAGTGAACTATAATTTGAAATCGGATCATCTGTAGGGCCGCATTTAATACTCCTTGCAAATGCCATCGGCTAAAAGTTTTTAAATAATAACAGGATGCTGTAGGCAGGCACAGTTAGAATCTGGGGACAATATGACAAAAATGGCTGGAGAATGCACAAGAATGAAAAAGGAAGATGTGGGTGGAACTACTGATCAATGGATTATGGAAAAAACATGTTACTTATATAATGTGAAAGAGGTTTAAACACCTGAAAGTCATTTTTATCATTAAGTACAAATAAAAATTCTTATTTTTCACAGCCACTCTCGTCTGAACTACTGGGTTGAATATTATACAAAACCTTATTGCCGATACGGACCATTTCTGGTTGGTATAACTTTGGCAATCTGGATATCCAAAAAGGAGTCGCCTTGCATTAAATATAAGGTAACTGGAATGAAATTATATATATATCTATAACTGCTTTATTTCTTAAACATAAATTATAACATTAATTTTACATTGTACGTTTACATGTTCATCCTGGAGTACTTTGTTCCTCAGTAACATAAGTGTGTCCAGTGTTAGAATCACTCAGGAGTATTGACCCAAATATATCACTGCCCATTAGGGCCACGCCTATGCGGGTGCTCTTAATAGCAGGGGAACATCGGGCTGGGAGCTCACTGTGAGGGGGAGACAGGGACACGGAAGCGGTCAGCAGATAAGGTAGGGAGACATTGAGAGACAGAGTGAGTGAGAGTGTGTAAGAGAGTGAGTGAGTAAGAGTGAACAAGAGTATGAGAGAGAATGAGAGCTCATGCAGTACAATTGTCTGTGTCTGAATCACTATATAATTATAGGAATTATACAGTACCACCCTCAGTGTCTGGATCACTATATAATGACAGGAGTCATGGTGTACCATCTTCTGTGTCTGGCTCACCATAAATTCATAGGGAGTCATGCTGTACCATCGTCTGTGTCTAGATCACTTTATAATGGTAGAAGATATACTTCCCCACCCTCAGTGTTTGGATCACTATATAATGATGAGTCATGATGTACCACTGTCTGTGTCTGGCTCACTATATAATGATGGTAGTTTTCTACCACTTTCAGGCTCAGTTTATGTTGATAGGAGTTATATTGTACCACCACCAGGCTCAGTATATAATGACAGAAGTTATGCTGTATTACCCTCAGTGTCCGGGTTACGATTTAATGATGTGAGTAATGCAGTTCAACCATCAGTGTCTATATATTGTAATGCGACTTATGCTGTACCACATAAATCAGCCTCAATATGTGCTTATGCTCACTATATAGCTTCACTGTATGATATTTGTGTCTGGCTGATGAGGGCCATACTATAACACCTACACATGCATTATGGGGATTAGAGTACACAACCTCTAGCATGCCAAAGGCTACTTTACTGTCCCATTGTCTCTAATGTCCCATCAAGCTCATGTAGAACACTTGCTCAGGCCCCGAATAGCACAAAATGTGAATACATCACAGGCAAATAAAAACACACGAGGCTGGATATATATATGCATATAACAGTCTGCAGATAACAGAACAAGAGCCACATCAGAAGCTGAGAGCAAGGTCAGGACAAGCCGAGTCAGCACCAAGAGACCAAGAATAG
Organism: Spea multiplicata; assembly: GCA_009364415.1. NCBI lineage: Eukaryota > Metazoa > Chordata > Amphibia > Anura > Pelobatidae > Spea > Spea multiplicata. The sequence goes on along the minus strand of VKOC01009379.1, from coordinate 3,261 downwards.
GAGCCAAATAAGAAGCCAAGATCAGTACACGCCAGGTCAAAATGGGTAGAACACGGCTAGAAACAGCACAGTGCCAGGAATCAGAGAAACAGCAGCACTGTATACACCCAATGTAAAGGCCCAGACTGGAGGGCAGAGCAGGTATATAAAGGCAAGGCTAACATCCAGATAACGCGGCTCAGCTGTCCTAAATAATTAGAAACTGGTGCACCTGAAAGAAAGTGTGGCCACTAGTGGCTGCAGGTAGGCATAACAATGTATAAAACAGACAGGGTCCAGGCAGAAACCCTGACAATGCTAATGGCAAGCTGTTTGGAGGTAAATCTGGCAATGTCAAGCTGTTTGGGAACAGAGAGGGCACCAAAGAACTGTGTGGGCACAAGGGTGGCACTGTCAAGCTGTTTGGGGACAAATATGTCACTGGTAAGCTGTTTGGGGACAAAGATGCATTTTACAACCTGTTTGGGAAAAGAGAGGGCACTGGCAAGCTGTTTGGGCACAAAGATGACACTGACAAGCTGTTTGGGCACCGAGATGACAAGCTGTTTCGGGACAGAGAAGCACAGAGAAGCTGTTTGGGGACAAAAGGTGGTAATGACAAGTGTTTGGAGCAAAGGAAGCACTGGTAATTTGTTTGGGGGCAAAAATGTACTGACAAGCTGTATGGGGGTAAAGTTGGCTCTATGGGAAGTAGGTGACATGTTACTTGATTGTTTTTCTACAGGTACATGCTGTTATTGGTTGGTTCTGTTCACTTCTCACCATGCTTCTGATAATTACACTGTCCTTTGTTTTGGATGACACCTCTACCTCCTACTCCATCATGGCTGCAATTTACCAAGGACTCCATAGGACGTTATGGGCGGCTGCTGTTGCCTGGATTATTATTTCATGTCAGGAGGGATATGGAGGTGAGGATGGTTAGAGTCCTCCACGCAGTTAGAAGACAACAGTAGTCATCAACCTAGTATCAACAAGAGAAAAATTATTTATTTCAAATGTTCCTATACCACAAATCAAAACAAAATATAAAAAACATGGAAAAGCACATCTATAAATAGGCCATACTGAGCTATAGCCATTGAGCGTTTCTAAAATGTTAATTCTCTTTTGGAAGGAATTATCTTTGGTTGATAAAGGATTTTTTGTTTGTTTCCAACGCTCTTTTTTTTAGGTTTTATAAATACTTTACTGTCTTGTAACACATGGAGCTTCCTGTCAAGGATTAGTTATGCCTGCTACCTAACACATCCAGTAATTATAATCCTTTACTGCGGACTCCAGGAAACGCTCTTTCACTACTTGGACATAAACATGGTGAGGTCCCTTTACTAGCAAATACCGATTTGTCTTCTGAAATGCAGTTTTTAGGAAACCAGGGGTTGGTTGATTATTAGAGATGTAGGAGAGAAGTGGATTGTAGTTAATATAAGAATAAACAAAGAAAAAATAGAATAAGGATGAATGGAGAAAGCATGGAAAGGAGGCTAAGATTGCCATGAAGACCACAACAAGGCCAGATTTTCAGTATATTCCAGACTGAGTAGTGACAGTCCACACAGTGATCTCAAACAGGTCTGTTTGTGACCCTTAGGGCCTGGAGTCTGACACCCCTGCACTAAGGCAGTGTCTTGTAATGCCAACCACTTAGCCTCTCCCTCATACACACAAAAATGTTTGCAACACATCAACTTGGCCTGTGTCAGGCTATCTTCCCTACAAATGGCTAGCTTTTACCTCCAGATAGTGCTGTTAATCCTCAGTCTTTAGGTCAAACCGCCACCAAAAACATTAACTTCCATTGCACTTTATTCCAGAGAAATACCATTTACATAAACATGTTCCCAAGCAAACATAGGGGTTTATGTCCTTCTGCAGGGACAACATTATCATAATGAAAGCTATGTAAATATATTGTTTTTAATGAAGCTGGCCAGACTCAGACAGCAGAACTCACACACTTTCCTCACAAGCTTCATTTTCTATTTCTACTAAAACGGCAGCATCGTGAAACAGGCAAAAACATAAACATCTATATTATAGATTCTTATTATAGAATATTATATGAATTAATAAAATGTTAGACACACAGATAAACAAAAACCATATGTATTTTTCTTACTAGGGCTGAATCTGAATTATGTAGAATGGGAAAATATAGTGTATATATATATATATCAAAGTAAAGAATAAACAAGAGCAAGAAAGATTCCTCCTTTGTACATGTGTCGCTTCCACTAAAAATTAATTTACAATGTATTCTACATTTTTATTTCCCAGTTTTACATGTTTATTGGACATTCGATGCTGACGATCACCGCCGGATTTATTTTGACAGTGTTGGTTGAAAAACCATTCCAACAATTGTTTTATAGTTAACCACTTGTATATGTTGCTAATGTTTTATTATATTAAATAATTCGTTATTAAACTGCTGTATTTTCTTCTCTCTTAAGAGTTATCAGAGCAATGCCATTCTATTTGGCACAATAAAGCCTCCATCAGTAGGTATACACAATAAAAGTGGGTGCAATATGACTTCATGACCATGTGACAAAACCAAAGAACTCGAGTAACATATATAGTTATCATCTTTAGAATAGTTATGAGGTTCTCTAGTATGATAACAGTGTCTTAGATTGCTTACCTTGGGCAATTGTATTGTTTTAGGAAAAGTGTAAGCTCTTTGGGACATTTTTACCTTCTGCGGTAACAACTGAAATGTGGAAGAACCAGAGGAATGTTTCTTCCTCTAGAACGTCTCTTTATCAACATGGCCCAATGCATTTTATGTCCACGGGTTATATCCAGTTTAACCTTCTAGTGACCTTCATCGAACAATAGATGGGCCGAAGCGCGCCCAAACTCTTAGTGTGTCATTTCTGCAGCACATAAAACAACTATGCAAATAGGGGTTCTAGAGACTATCCTTTTGTTCCAAGCGACAACAAGTCTGTGGGTACGGTCACAGCCAACGTAGAAACATATAAACCTAGAATTTGACAGCAGATAAGATAGTGGAAAAGTGTCCTTAATTTATTAAAATCCCAGGGTAACTGTAAATAAGTAAATGTGATGAAGAATGCGACGTATGAATTTACAGCTCTAGTACACAATGTCATTTAGCAAGGCACAAGAAGGAGAATGATAAAAAAGCTAACGGAAAATAACTTGGTGAACATAAGGCTGAATTACGAAGACAAATCCCCAGATATATAATATGTATGTATATATATATTTATTCAGCAATTAAAATACCAG
>VKOC01009378.1:0-26105 GCA_009364415.1 Spea multiplicata | reverse complement strand
CCTTCTCACTAGCTACCCATTCCCTACCCCCCTTCTCACTAGCTACCCACTCTCTACCCCCCGTTTGTAGTTCACTTACCATGCAGTCCTGTGGTGGGAGCGCGAGGCCTCTGTCTCGCTGCTCTGCCGTGATACGCTCGGCTTTACTGCTAAGCTCCGGCATATGACGTCATATGCCGGCCCTCAGCGTGAAACGCCGGAACCGAGAAAGACGCCTCACTCGCCCGCCACTGCAGTCGGGGCAGCGTTGAGGCAGGCTGCGGCAGGGAGCAGAGGAGACAGAAGGACGCCGAGGGGTTGCTGAAAACGAACGCTTGGCACCCCTCCTGCGGCGTTTCTATTGGGGGGGTTCCTACGGCCCTGGGGGGATTTCTTAATTATCGGTCCCCCCGCATGAGTTACTGGGGGGATCTGTCCCCCCCTGGTTCTTATGCCCATGGTAAGGGCGTTGGCCACAGCTTTATTAACTCATACCAGCTTAACTATTCTAAACCATTCTAAACGCTGACCAGAGGTGGGTAGTTCTCCGTCACCGCCGCCCAGGGGCACCTCAACTAGCCACAGGCAGCTCCCTCTCAATACCTACCTGAAGGCCCGTGTTATATATGTCCAAACCGATGGCTGACTAGTGAACCCCATCATTCCTCATGACGTCTCTATTGTCTACTTCCAGCTCCTTATGCTTAATTGGTATGCCACCAATACTTGAAACAAACCTGGATACTGCCTCAAAGTTTTTTCCTACAACGTTCCAAGGGTCTAAGGCTTGGGGACTCTCTCCATACAGGTCTGGACAAGCTACCTCCGACCAAACGAAAAGAACATCTTTAAACACACAGACGTTTGCTAAATCCACCTTAATTAAATGAATTGTCCACTGTCTTGATCTTACCCAGGTCATTACCACTGGTGTGAAAAACTAAAATGATGGATGAAGGGACAAACCTGGCCAATGAGCAACATTCAGAGTATACCTGCCGCCATTGCAGACCCCGTAGACCCCTCCACTGGATCTGAACTCTTTCTTGTGGAACCCCCAGGTTCCTCCAATACAACCTTTTTTTGGCACGCAGAGCTGCCCAATAGATATAGGAATGTACCAATATGCAATCAAGATGAGGAGGGCCAACTATAACAGATGACTATAGTTAACAACATAAATAAATATATAACAATATAAATAGCTATATCAATGAAGGTTGTACATAGATCTTAAAAAGGTTCGATGACCATCTACCAATACTCTCAATGTGCTCAGCTGGAAACCTGCTAGTAAAGCCTCCGTTGCTGCGTCAATTCTGAATGAGTGTGAAGTATAATGTCTACGATTCAGACCACACCGGGTCACACTGAGGTGTAAAATGGTAGTAAATTGATCACGCGATGACGTGCTGACGCTCCTGGAGGCGGATCTTACAAGCGGTTGGAGCCTCGGCTGCAATGGCGGGTAAACGCCGGTCTCGCCGGTTTTGCCGACCCTGCGGACTCGACGCTGCCCGCATATGACACTCACGGCAGGGGACTGGGGAACGGGAAACTCCAGAGCAACGCAGATCTCAGAGCTGAGCCGAGAACATTTATATCGCAACAACACAGCCATGAAGCTCGAATGACCTAACTTGTTTCTGTGGCAAGTAGAAACTGCTCTTTTTTTTTTTTTTTTTTTTTTCTCTCCATGTTTTTTTTTTTTTTTTTTCTCTCCATGTAAAAGGACAATTATATCTTATATATTTCACTAGAGAGCAATGGTAAAACAAGAGAAGTCAAAGGTCTGAGGTGAAGGGTCTTATGTCTGAGTGCTTAAGAGTCCTTAAAGAGGTTTTTTTTTTTTTTTTGTTTTTTTGTTTTTAACGTATGAACTTTCTACAATATTACTAACTACTCGGTATATCACTCTTGAAAGCCTCTAAAGGAAACTCTAAGTGGATATCCTAAGGAAACCTATGAGTAGCCTATGAGAGGTGTGTGAAAAGAAGGATAAGAAAAGAAATAAAACAAGGAATAAAGAGAGGGAAAAGGTGTAAACTTAATGTTACGGACATTCCCTTAAAGCACTAATTGAAGCCGCGTAACTAAACACAAATTGGCCTGATTCCACATAAGGAACTTATTATTGAGAATTAAAATGGCCTCAAGAAAGCAAGACCCTAAACTCCATCCGAAACGTGGTAAACAAGACTCAAAATTAGACAAGAGACTGTCTTTTTTTTCGCCTCAAAGCTCAAAAGAAGCAACAGATAAATCATCTTCTGATCTCACAGATGAACACCTCTCCCCAGATCCTGACCGTGTAAAAGCTCAAGATTCAATTACACCAGAACTACTATCTTTAAGTTTACAAGACGTGGTGGCTGAATTAAAAAAAGAAATGTCCAACAACTTAAGCGACTTCAAAAAAGAAATGAACATAGTAGTTACTAAAATGAAGGAAATGGAAAATAAAGTTAAAGATCTTCATATGCAAGTCAATATGTATACTTGAGTATAAACACTTTGCCATAAATCAAATGGAATCAATGGAATTTAAGATTGGCAACCTAGAAGATAAAATCAATAAAAAAAATCTCCGCTTCAGGAATATCAAAGAAACAGAACACTGGGAAGATCTTTTCTCAACAATGAAAGAATACTTCCAATATTTGGGGGTAAACTCCAAAAATTTTGAGGAAACTTTTGATACTTGCTTCAGGATTCCTAGACCTAAATCAATTTCTAAGGAAGCCCCGAGGGACATACTGGTTTGCTTTCACTCTTACCACCTTAAACAACAAATTTATAAAGCTAGCAAACAGAAGAGTACATACGAAGGCAAATTTAAGGGTGTAATCCCATTAATAGACATTTCATACAACACAAGAATGAAGAGAAAACTGTATTCAACTGTCACGACTATATTATGGCGAAACAAGATTAGATTTAGTTGGCGCCCATTATCCAAAATTGCAATTTTTTTTGACAATTCAATAGAACAATTTTCTTCTCCAGATGAAGTGAAAGAATGGCTAAAGCTGAAAAACATCTCATAGAATTTTTTTTTTCTCTCCCCCCCCTTTCCCTCTTTTTCGTGTTTGACGACTATATTTTATTACTATAAGTAGTTACACTATAATTGCGATATTTGTCATTGCTATATATAAACTGAGGTATACACAAGCGGAAGTTAATTACGCTGTAAATTAACGTTATCATAACTGAAGGGTTTACTTTTTTTTTTTTTTTTTTATCTATTATTAGTGTAAATTAATTAAATTAGTATTATTATAAATAAACCACTTGGGTTACACGGGTTTAAAAGAGGAAAGGGGAAGGAAAGGGAAAGAAAAGGGAAAGAAGAAAAAAAAGGGAAAAAAAAGAAAAAGGGAGAATAAAGGAAAAAAAGGGAATAATTTGATATGGTGAATATTTAATATCCAGCCAATAGGGCTGGTATTAAATGATATTAAGTAAAACACGGTAGGGATACACCTATTATATCTATATGAGAAATAATATGGAATTTTCACTTAAACACTAAATTATTTATGATTTATGTAACGTCACTAGGTTTTGATCTCCTGACAATTAAAACGGGGAAAACAATTGTGCAGTTAACAGTAAGGTTATTAAATGTTATTAAATCCAAATTACTGTAGAGACACATACGTCACATCTATATAAGAAATAGTATGAAATTTCAGTTCAGTTCAGTTCAGTACTTATTTAGATTGAAAGTATTGGAATCATTGAAATATGACTGTTAAACTATTATTAATTTACATATATAGACACACACACCAACACGTTATTAGGTTTTTTTTTTTTTCTCGCGCAAATTAACTAAATTAATATTATTATAAACAAATCACTTGGACCACACTGGTTTAATAATACACTTGAAATGAATATTAAATACCAAGTCAATAAGGTTGATATTAAGTGATATGAATGAAATTACTGAAGAGATACACCCATTATATAAAATAATATGGAATTTTCACTCAAACATTTAATTATTTATAATTCATGTAGCGTCACTATGTTTTGATTTTTTTTGATACAAATGGGCGCAACGTCAATAGATTGATCACTTTAGATATTATTAAAAGTGGGGAACACAATTTACGCAGTTATTAGGATGGCTAACAAATGTCATTAAACTCAATCACTGCAGAGACACATATGATATTTCTATATAAAAAAAATAATATGAATATTTTGCTCAAATATTTTAGGGGGAGACACTAGATATTTTTATTTATTTATCTATCTATTTATTTAAATTTTTTTTCTGATTTATTTTGTTTTATATTATTATATACGAAAATGGGGAAGTGGGGATAATACAATTTTATCCAACTTAAGTGTGCTGTGGTACTAAAATCAATATACATACATTTCCGCCAAGCGACATATATGTTTCATATATATAAGACATCATAATATGCAAACTTCGCTTCAAAATAGCCTTTACCTGGCATATTATTGTTTTTTTTTTTTTTTTTTTTTTTTTTTTTTTTTTTTTTTTTTTTTCTTTCTTCTTCCTCGGTCTCCACGCGTGAGTTAGCGATTATTTATAACTTAAAAGTAAACGCAAGCTCCCACCGTATAAAAATCGTCCTTTACTGCGCTTTAGACGCAGAGTACCTCTAGCTCTTTCCAAATAAAAATGTTCTGAAAGAACTCTAGATGCCGAGCTTTTGCCCCTCAATTTATGCTTTGTTGTTCTGACGTCGTACTCCCTTTATGTAATAGGGAGTATATTCCAGGAGTATTGTCTTGTTTATACATAAATTTAGAATTGGGAGGGGGAACGAGGAGAGAACAAGTTATTAAATGGCTATAAGAGTAATGTCTCTCAATGCCCAAGGGCTAAATTCAATCCGAAAAAGAGGCCTACTTTACGATACATTAATAAAAAATAATATTCAAGTGGCTTTCCTTCAAGAGACCCACTGGAAAAAGTCAGAGAAACAATCATGGGGGGGGTAAGAAATTTCCATTGATAATCCAGGCCTCTTTAACGGAAAAAAAAGGGGGGTAGCCATTGTCTTTGCGGAAAATTTACAAGTAAATATCCTAGGTCAGGACTTAGATCCTGCAGCGCGTTCGTTTTATTCATCCTTGTTTAGCCAATATAATAGATCAAATCTATTTTTACGCTCATTAATGTATATCTCCCAAATAAGAACCCTATTTTGCTTTTTCAAAAAATTATAGAGAGAGCTGAAAAGATTCAAAAAGGCTGCCTATTAATAGCGGGTGATTTTAACTGTATAATGGATCCGAGCCTAGACAAAAAAATTCCTAATGATGGTTTAGTAGATAAAAATTTAGTTAAACAAGCCAAAAAATTGACAACTATCTGTAAAAAAGGAGATTTTTTTGATATTTGGCGTACTTTACACCCATATACAAGGGATTATTCACACCTATCCCGTGTACATGGATCTTACTCTAGAATTGATCTCTGTCTGGGCTGTGCTTCCATGATAAGAAGAGTTAAGAAAGCGTCTCTAATAGAGAATACATGGTCAGATCATAGTTTTAATGTCATAGAGATTGGTAACAGAATAGTAGGTGGGACTTCATGGAAGTTAAATGATTTCATCTTAAAAAATAAAGAAAATAGAGAATATCTGTTAAAAATGTCAGACTTTTTTTTTCAAAGAAAATACGACTCCTGATTTAGACTCGGCTACAATTTGGCTTTCATATAAAGCAGTAATGAGAGGCTACCTAATCAAGATAAGTAAACAAGATAAAAGAAATAGAGGATTGGAACTGTCTGACTTATATATGGAATACTTTAAACTGACTTCTAGTAATAAAACCGCTCCTAAAGTTGATAATTTAAAAGTAATTAAGGAGCTGAAACAAAAAATAAATTTTAAACTAGAAGATAAGATTATAAAAGCTATTCATAAACTAAAATTAAAAAATTACTATAAGGGGAATAAAGCAGATAAGATCTTGACTAAAAAACTTAAAAATAAAAGATCAGCAAGTAAAATATCAAAAATTATCGAAGGTGACAAAATATTTTTATCCCCGGAGGATATTGGCCAAACATTTAATAATTACTATAGTGATCTATATAATTTAAGAAAAGAAGTTTCTGTAAGAGAAATTGATGAATATCTTAAAGAAATAAAAATCCCAAGAATATCAGATTTTCATAGAGACACTATAAATCAACCAATAACTATAAAAGAACTGACAAAAGCAATAGACCATTTAGAAAATCAAAAAACTCCTGGTCCCGATGGATTTGGTAATAGCTTCTATAAAATCTTTAAGGATTCCTTTTCATCATGTCTCTTATCTTCTTTTAATGAAATAGCATTAAGTTCCAAAACCCCTGTCGAATTTTTACAAGCTAATATTTTACCCATATTAAAACCTGATAAAGAGCCCACAAATATAAGAAATTATAGACCAATCTCTTTAATAAATGTGGACATTAAACTATATGCATCCATATTCGCAGCACGCCTTAAACCAATAATACCCTCTATAATCCATACTGACCAGATTGGGTTTGTAACTAATAGATCGCCTTGTAATCATACAAGAAGAATGTTTGATATTATAGAACAATCAGAAAACTTGAGTAAACCCCTTCTAACTCTATCTCTAGACGCCGAAAAGGCGTTTGATCGCGTTGGATGGGGATACTTAAATATGACACTAAAAGCTTTTGGATTCGAAGGTTGGTTTTATGAGGCAATTAAAACATTATATTCTTCCCCCATGGCAAGAACTATTGGCCCAAATATACTCTCCAATTGGTTCAACCTAACCAACGGTACGAGACAAGGATGCCCACTTTCTCCTCTTTTATATTTAATTTCGATAGAACCTTTAGCAATAAAAATAAGAAATAACATAGATATAAAAGGCTTTCAAACTAGTAAAAGAGAATTAAAAATATCTTTATATGCGGACGACATTCTAGTTACTCTGACTCAACCTCTTACTTCTTTGCATTATTTAATGAATGAAATCAATAGATACAGTATGATCTCCAATTATAAATTAAATGAGAATAAAACAATAGCACAAAGTAAAAACATTGCTTCAGATTTGCAAATAACTCTAGAGAAAAAATATAAATTTAAATGGACTAATAAAGAGTTTAATTATTTGGGTATACGGATAGCTGCAAATCCAGAAAATCAAGCAGAGATAAATTTTATGCCTTTATATAAACAATCAAATAAATTATTAAGAGACTGGAGACATCTTGATATATCATGGTGGGGAAGAGTTAATACAATTAACTATTATATACTGCCAAAATGGGCATATCTTTTTAAAATGTTACCTTATAAAATACCAAGATCGTGGTTAGAGATGATTCAATCCTTATTTGATACATACATTTGGAGAGGGAAGAGACCAAGAATATCCAAGTTGACTCTTTCTAAGAAAATCAAGCAAGGTGGATTAAATTACCCCAATATACATTGGATATATCAAGCCAATATAATTGCCCATGTAAGTTATCTACAAATAGAACAAAATAAAGAGGAACCTTGGTATATGATCGAATCTGATGCTAGCTCTAAGAACGACCTTGAATATTTACTATGAATGAATAATTTAAAATCTAACATCGATCTAATAAACTTAAAACTAATGCCTTTAACCCAAACTATATCAGAATGGAATATCATTAAAAAAAAGAATAGGCTTACAAAATAAAGTCATAAAAACAGTACACATAAAAACTTTACAATATATTATCGAAGACTTTATATTGGATCGATGTTCAATCCTAAATACTTTAAAGATCTCTGATATAGTGTCAAATAATGAGATTTGTCTATTCCCAGATCTGGTAGAAAGGATACAACTTTCTAATAAGGATATTTTTCAATATCTACGCATTAAAAGTTTTCTGAGAAAACATTTATTGTTCATCAGTCCTCTCAAAGATCTTCTTGAGGTTATTTTTTCCCATAAAAAACTAAAACTTTTGACTAAATGCAATGAACTAATTAGATTAAGTAACAATACTTTCTCATCCCCTAGTCTAAAATCCTGGGAAATTGATTTAAATCTAAAAATATCTTTAAAAGAATGGAATATAGCAGCGTGTCAAATAAATAAGGTAGTTCATTGTTTAAACTTAGTGGAAAACCAATATAAATTATTATACAGATGGTACTTAACTCCTAAAAAATTAAATAAAATGTACCCTCATTTGGCCTCCAACTGTTGGAGATGCGGTGAACAAGATGGTTCTTTTTTACATATGTGGTGGCTTTGTAAACTAGTTGCCCCAATTTGGAATTATGCCTTTTAATTGTTTTACCAATTAACGAACATAAAAGCTGATAGGGACCCCAAGACTGCGTTGCTTCTACTAAATATAGTACATATTCCAAAAGAAAAAAGACCGCTAATGATACACTGCTTAGCAGCTGCAAAAATAATAATAGCCAGAAATTGGAAATCCACTGAGCTGTTTCAAAAGGATCACTATTTAACTCAATTGATCCATCAATTAAATATGGAAAAAGACATTAGTTGGTCCTTTGATATAACAGGTAGAACTACATGGACTTACCTAAATTGGTTAAAAAAAAAGCCCAGGACAACTAGTAAAAACTTGTCTAACAAACTTAAAAATCAAACACAAAAGAATACAATTAGTAAAATTGTGTTAAACAATAAATTATATTCGACTCCTAAACAAATTGGAGAAGGATTCAGGTCTTACTATTCATCTTTATATAATCTTCCAGACATAACTAAAAATAATCTACAGATAAATACTTTTTTTGGAGGGGTTAAATTTACCAAAACTCTCCACGATGAAATTGGCAAAATTAAACTTGCCCATACAACTTTCAGAAATAAGAAACACGATAAGAAATTTACCCAAATCTAAAGCTCCTGGTCCTGATGGGTTCTCTGCCACTTTCTTTCAGCTCTTGGATTCTGTCATCTCCCCACTTTTACTTAGAATATTTACAGAGATACCAAATAATAAAAAGTTCCCAAATGAAATGCTACAAGCTATTATAACTCCTATCCCCAAACTATCGCCCCATTTCACTAATAAATTTAGATATTAAATTTTTTTCTAAAATTTTAGTTGAAAGATTGAATGAGGTAATGCAAGATCTATACACTCAGAACAAACAGGCTTTCTTAAAGGGAGAAATGGACAAGACAACACACGAAGAATCTTGAACCTTATTTACGAACTCCAAAACTCTAAAATAACGGCTACATTAATAGCTCTTGATGCCGAAAAGGCTTTTGACCGAGTCAACTGGTCCTTCTTACAAGAAACGTTAAAAGCCTTTGGCCTGGATGGAAACTTTCTTCTCAACACATTAGCCTTATACACAAATCCTCAAGCTAAAATTTCAGGAGCTAATTTGGATTCCAAATATTTCTATATTAAGAATGGCACGAGGCAAGGATGCCCATTAGCCCCTCTGCTTTATATTTTATCCATCGAACCTCCAGCAGTATTTATTCGACAATCAAATAAAATTAAAGGAATAACGACCGGTCCATTAGATCATAAAATCGCACTATATGCGGACGATATTCTGCTCAGCCTTACTTCACCTGAGATTTCAATCCCAGAATTGATAAAATATATAAAAGAATAGTCTATACTCTAATTACAGCCTCAATATACATAAGACACAAATTATTAACTTTAATATGAACACTTCTCAAATACAAAATTCAAAAATGAGAACTCATTCTTTGAAATTTGCCCATATATAAATTATCTAGGAATTAAAATCTATAATAATCTTTCTGATTTAATAGAAAATAACTATAATACTCTTCTAGAGGAATTAAAAATTCAATTATCAACATGGCAAAAATTAGAAATATCATGGTTTGGAAGACTAAATACTTTAAAATCTTATGTTATACCCAGAATAACTTATTTGTTTAGATCCATTCCACTTCCAGTTCCTTTAAGAACTTTAAACCAATTTGAAAAACTGTTCTCTTCTTTTGTGTGGTTAAATAAAAAACCAAGAGTATCACTTCTCATCTTAAATAGAAATCTATCACATACCGGACTCAAATTTCCTAACTTACGATCTTTATATGAAATTTGTATGTTTGGTCATTTCATGACTTGGGACTCAAAACGCGATTCTGATCTTCCTTGGCACAAATATGAAAGTTGGAGATGTAGTAATCAGGACTTATCTCAATATTACTGGCTTAACTCTGAAAATATAAAGAAGTTGGACATTGCTAATCCATTAATAATAAATGTCTTGAACAACTTGCTTAAGATTAAAAAAAAAATTATTCCTAACGAGTCAAGCTCATCTCATACACCTATCGCCTCGTTGAAATTTTTTATTAAAGATATTGATTTTACAATCTGGCAATTACAGGGAATTTGGTCTCCCTTAGGATTAAAATCTTTTGCAGAACTTCAAACCAAATTCTCCCTTCCAAATAGTTTTTAAAAAGTGTAAACTTTATTAAAACAAGGACCTGGCATTTACCAACCATTCTAGACAATTTTGTAGAGAAAGATCCTAAGCAAAGAATAATTTCCAAAATAGGGGATTTGCTACAATATTCAACTACTATAGACAAACCTACTACTATTCAAAAATGGGAAATGGATTTAGACAGTTTAAGGAAGGCAATTCACTGTATTAACTTACATGGACAATATTTTAAGCTAATACACAGATGGTATTACGTACCTACAACTCTACACAAAATCTAAACTAACTCCAATATATGTTGGAGGTGCAAACAATTGCCAGGCACAGAAGCTCACATATGGTGGCAATGTGAAAGATCCAACTTAAATTTAGTAATTTATATTTTTGCAGCTGCAAAAATCTGCTTAGCACGCAATTGGAAGTCGGAAGCCATTCCAACTTGGTCGCAAATAATGAACCAAATTGAATACCAACATAAAATGGAGAAATATTTCTATAATTTATGCAAGAATATATAAGAATACGATGAAATTTGGACACCATGGCGAGAAATCGTTCTTTCAACTTCAGATATTGAAATTCTTGACAATTAAGACTTAGCAAATATATATACCTTCTCTTCTTTCCTTATCCCTGTTATATCCGGGCTATTACATCTGCTCTTAGAACAATTTGCCGTATAATGTATGAATGTTAGGATTTTGACGAAATATAATGCTGATTAGATTGTAACCTTCATGAACACCTTGACTGAATCCTAAGCGCTTGATATGTTTGTCATATGTGTTTGTCATATGTGTTGTAATGTTATAAAATTTTGAAAACAATAAAAATATATATGGAAAGTTGATTAGATTCACTTATGCTGGGGGCGTGGCTTGACCATCGACTGAGATGGCAGCATTCATCTGTGGACCCTTTCCAGAATCGAACCACTACAGGACTGAATGGAAGATGCAAAAGCAGGTTTTCATCCAAAACTTTGGTTGCCTCGAAACCTGTGGAAAAGCTTGTGATTGAAGAAACTGAATCCCCATGTAAGAAACAGCCTAAGATGGGTGAGGAGTTTGAGAGATCAGGAATGACTGTTACGGAACCTCGATTAATTAAGCTGCTTACGGATCTCAGGAATGGGATTCGTGATGATTTGATGAAAGAGATTTCCGTTATTAAGAAGGATATAAACGAACTGGACATTGTTGATAATGGTTCTTATTATTTATTTATTTTCATTTTTATTTTATTTTTATGTGCCTTTTTTTACCATCAATGGAGAGGAGTATATTATTCATTTCTCTTTACTCCTCTCTTTGGGCCTATTTTTTTATCTTTGGCTTATATTTTATTTGTTCCAAACTTGGTTCCCCATTAGGAAGGGGATCATTTCTTTTTATGTTAAGGGATTGGGCTCTTTTCATAAAAAAAGGTTAATGTTGAAGGAGGCTAGGGAGAAGCGTGTAGATATTTTGTGCATACAGGAGTTCCACTTTAAAAATGATTTTGATCCCCACATTTTTGCTAGGGATTATCCCATTCTATTTCATTCTAAGTTTTCTTCAAAGGCTAGAGGGACTTATATTTTTTTAACAAATCATTGGCTATCAAGACTTTGAAAACTATTATTGTAGATATGTGTTATGGGTGGGTAAAGTGAATAACGTAGATTATTTAATTTCAATGTTTATTTTCCAACGAGTTCCCAATTTCAATATTTGAAAAATGTTATGCAAACAGCTCTTGATGAATGTAGGGGGAGAGTGATTGTTTGTGGTGATACTAATTTTGTTTTGGACCATGAATGTGATGTCTCGAGGGAGACATTCAAATTCTTATATGTCCACTGCAAAGAGGTGCTCCAAATTGTTGCAATCCAGATGTTACTATGATGTGTGGCGTCTCCTACATCCTAATGAAAGAGATTATACTTTTTACTCAGCTGGCCACAATATGTACTCTCGTATCGATCGCTTTTTAGTGCCTGAAAATATCGTGAACAAGCAGAGGCAATAAATTTGAGATACGATTAGCTAATATTTTCGAGTATAATTTGGTGTCATTATTAATTAGAGAAATGGGCCTAAAATTGGAACACCTATTAGGTTCCTTCCCGGGTTTAGGTAAAGTAGAAATTTGGACACAAAGGGATTCATCAGGAATATAGCCATGTTTCCAATATTCTACGTTTTATTCCCAGACGTCAAACTACAGACAATTGGGGATATTTGGAAGCGGTTTCAGTTCCCAGCTGCTTTGAGAAAAGCTATTTTTGCTTTGTATCAAAAGCCTACTGCAAAAGTGCTGGCCTCTCATTGTCCGACTCATTTTCTTTATCCAATGGGACTAGGCAGGGTTTCCCTTTGTCACTTTTACTTTTTGCTTTAGCTATTGAACCTTTGGCTGAGGCAATAAGAGTTGATATATATATATATTTTTTTTTGCAATAATTTATTGATTTTTTAAATAGAAAAATAGAAAAAAAACATACCAATAACATAAAGAGTATGAATAATATATGTGACAATTGGTTAGTATATCGAAATTTACATTTCCTTAAACGCTAGCTTAAATGTAAGCAGTATAATACAATATGATACAATATACCAATCAAGCCCATTCAAATGGGTCTATAGTAAATTATTTGTTCCATAGAAAAAAGGACATACTCTCAAGGACGCAAACATGTGTGGCGGTAGCATGGGAAAATAAGGATATAATTGGCAGTGACTATATTATATTTCGAGACACTATACCCATTGGGGTCTAACAGGACATAGAAGCAGACACAATCTAATAACTGAATAGTGGAATCAGATTGAATTAACTAATTATCCATAATATATTATAATATATAATAATATAATATATATAATATATTTAAACCACAAAGACCATATATTGTTATATTTGGTAAGATTTTGTTTCACTCTAATATAAGTAAATAGTTCATTATCAGGAAGTTTAAATGTAGATTGGATCTCTGAAAAGCTGAGAAGTGAGTCGTTTGGTTTTAGATCTCCAATTTTTTTTTTTTTTTAATATTTTTTATTGATAAGGGGTATATCCCCCCTTTTTTTTTTTTTAAACAAAAACAAACAGAGAGAGAGAAAAAAAAACACACAAAAAAATAAATACATAAAATACGTTTAACATGTATCTTGTCAGTAGTTGTTATCTAACATATGAATCACACTCAGTGTTTCTTAAACCAGTGCAGTATAGACTAATGGAATCTTGAGAGATCAAGGGTTATATCTAGCTTCATCGTTCAGGGATATTGCAGAAACATTTGTAATAGCAATGAGTATATCCTTCCACATTTTCTTTATTTTCATTGTTGAATCTAAGATACAACTGACCCTTTCTTCCATTGTTATTTGGTATTTTACCTGTGATATTAGTAGATCTAGGGAGAAGTCTATGTCTTGTTTCCAGTATTTGGCAATTATCTTTTTTGCTGCTAAAAAACAGTGAATTGTAAGAGTTTTTTGAGTTAAAGTGAGAGAAGGCCAACTTTGATGTAGAAGCACTTCTGTTGGTTCTCTTTTAATTATAATATTCATAGTATACTCTAGATAGTCGAGAACTATGTTCCAAAAATGTCTAATTTTTTTGCATTTCCACCACATATGCAAATAGTTACCTTCTTCTAATTTGCATCTCCAGCATATGCTGGTTTGTTGTGGGTAAATGTAATATAATCTTTTAGGTGTTAAATACCACATGTTACATAGCTTAAAATGTGTTTCCATGAGGGATAAATCTCTAACAGCTCTGGATACATTTTTGAAGGCTTTATTCCATTCCTCTAAATTGATCTGAATTTTTAATAATTTTTCCCATTTTTTTATAGCCTTGTGTTTTTTTTCCGAATTATTTTCTATTTGGAGAGCATTGAGGAGTCTTGATGCACATTTTTTGATTTTTCTTTGTTCCAGTATCTGGATCACTTTATTATTTACTGTTTCTTTGTCAAGAATACAGTGAACTTTTAGAAAGTTTTTTATTCGTAGATATTTAAATATGTTATCATTTAATAAGTTAAATTCAGATTTTAACTGCTCAAAGGGTTTAACAGTGTTATTGGATATCAAATCTTTAATATATTTAATGCCTCTATTCTTCCATTCCTTAATAGTTAGATCATCCATACACTGTTCTAGAATTTCAACGTTAACATGTCCAACTATTTTATTCCATAAACCAAGTTTCGTTTTTAATTTTAACCATATAGGAATTAGTTGACTCAAAATCATATTAACACTAACTATGGGTATTTTATTTTGTTTGTTTCTTCTCTGTACTCCCCAGATAATATAGTTTAAATCGCCTTTAGGACAGGACTCTTCTTCAATTTGATACCAAATTTCTTGGTTAGCATCTTCTAGCTGCGTTCTAACAATATGGAGAAGAGCTTAGGTTTGGTAATAAGATTTTAGAATTGGCGCTCCTGTGCCTGCCTGTGAGATCTTCTTCGCCATTGTATTCATATTAATCCTGGGGATTTTCCCCTTCCAAATAAAGTTATTAAAGCTTGATTGAGCCATATCTAGCCAACTGGTTGGAATTGCAAGTGGAATTAATCTAAATAAGTATATCCATTTAGGTAAAAGATATGATTTTAAAGCATTTATCCTACCCCACCAAGATAAACCTGCTTGACTCCATTCTTTAAGAGTTTTATTAGTAAATTTTATTAGTTTTAACACGTTAGTTTCCATAATTCTGTCTATATTTTTTGGGATCTTTATACCTAGATAAGTTATCTCTTTTTCAGAGTCACAAAATTGATATTCTTTTTTGATTAGGTTTTTTGTTGCTGTATCAATGTTTCTGTATTGTATCATAGATTTGTTAGAATTTAATTTATAGTTTGAGACTTTGCTGTATTTTTTTATTTCGAACATCAAGTTCTTTATGGATGTAAATGGATCTGTTAAAGTTAATATGATGTCATCGGCATATAGAGAAATTTTTGGTTCTTGGTATTTAGTGGGGAAACCTTTAATCTCTATGTTGTTTCTTATATTAATTGCGAGAGGCTCGATTGATAGGATATATAGTAATGGAGATAAAGGACAACCCTGCCTTGTGCCATTTTTTAAATGGAAGCGTTCTGAACAGATATCAGTGCCTACTATCTTCGCAGATGGATTAGTGTATAGTGTTTTTATGGCTTTAGATATCCAACCAGTGATCCCAAAAGTTTTTATTACTTGTTCCATGTAGCTCCAATTTACCCTGTCAAACGCCTTTTCGGCATCGAGAGACAGGGTAATAGTGGGCAGGTTTTTTTTATTGGCTCCATCAATTATATCTATGAGTCGTCTTGTGTTGTTTTCAATATCTCTATGTGGAATGAAACCAACCTGATCACGGTGGATTATTGTTGGCAAGATTTTCTGAAGTCTGTCAGCCAAAATAGCAGAATATAATTTGGTATCTACATTAATCAATGAGATAGGGCGGTAATTAGCAATAATCGTGGGGGTTTTATCTTGTTTTAGAATTGGCAGTATGTTAGCAGATAACATCTCCTCAGGGCACTTCCCTTCTAAGGCCATTTGGTTAAATGTCTTTGTTAAATAAGTAACTAGGTCTAGCTTAAATGTTTTATAAAAAAAATTTCCAAAACCATCAGGCCCTGGGGTTTTATATTTCGCCAGATGATTAATTACTTCAATTACCTCACTCTCTGTTATAGGTTTGTTTAATAATTCCCTTTGTGCAATAGTTATTTGGGGAACATTTGTATTATGTAAATATGAGATAATATCGTTTTCTGAAGTTAGCGTTTGTAAATTGTACAGATCATAATAAAATGTTTTAAACCTTTCCGCTATATCATCTGGAGTTAAATATGTTTTACCGTAATCTATAATCTTTGTTATTTTATTTTTCGTTTTGATCTTTTTCAATCTATTAGTCATAAGTTTGTCTGTTCTATTATTTCTATAATATAGTTTGGCTTTTAATTTCTCCATATTTTTAATTACTTTATCCATCTCTCTTTGGTTTATGTCATTTTGTACAATTTTGATTTCTTCTGATTTTTCTTTTGTAGGATTTTCCTTGTTCTCTCTCGTTAATTTATATAGATTTATATAGAGATCTGCTAGGGATTTATTTTGTTTTTGCTGATTTTTTTTTAATTTGATAAAGTGTCCTCTAATGACAGCCTTGTATGCGCACCAAATAGTTTGTATAGGAATGTCTTCTGTTAGATTTTCTTGAAAAAAATTTTTCAAAATATATTCTTTATTGGCCTCACTATACAGCAAGGAGTCCTCTAAGCGCCAGGTTGTTTTTGATGTGTGTATATTTTTACCATTAAGCTCAAAAAATATTTGGCTGTGGTCAGACCATACATTCTCTTTGATATATGTTTTTTCTATTAATTTTTGTGTAGAAAGGTCACCTAAAATTAGGTCAATTCTGGAATAGGAACAGTGTACTTTAGAAAAATGTGTGTACTCTCTAACATCTGGGTGCGATAGTCTCCATAGATCGTACAAATTATTTTTTCTAATTTCATTAGTCAATATCCTTGCTTCTTTTTTAGCCTTTTATCTACTGTGTTTGGTCTCATTAGTTTTTTATCCAGATCTACGTCTTGAACACAATTGAAGTCTCCTGTTATCAAAAGATTACCTTTTTTAATTTTGTCTATTTTCATCATTATTTTGGAGAAAAGATTAGATGGAGCCTTATTAGGTAGGTATAAATTTGCAAATGTAAACATTGTTTCGTTTATGTTTACTATTAGAATAATATATCTACCCTCTTTATCTTTCTCCTGGTATTGAATATCTATGTTTAACGCATCAGAAAAGATAATTGCTACTCCCCTTTTTTTTGTGTCAGAGAGGCATGAACAAATCTTGTAAAAGGTCTGCTTCCCCAATTTCTATTGTCGTTATCTAACCAGTGAGTTTCCTGTAGGAAAGCAATATCTATTTTTTCTTTTTTCAAAAAAGCATATATTCTATTTCTTTTAAATGATGTGTTCAAACCCTGAACGTTTACTGATACGCCTTTAATCATCTCTTGTAAGATGTATAAAGGAAATTTTTACTTGATCTCTCTTATCCATAGCCTTCCTGCACTCTACTGACCACATCCATATAACAAATGACTTGAAAACACAACATTTAAAAACAAGAACTTTGAGTATACACTCAATAGTTCTTACCGACGCATTTGGCCTGACTCTTCCTGTGTTAGTCATAGCTCTACGATAATTTACCGAATAAAGATCAGTAATCTCGGTCCTGAGGTCTAAATATAGAACTCATGGCTGGGGATTTTTTTTCTTAGGGTTGTGGCAATAGATGGTAGAAAAAAAAAAAAAGGGAAAAAAAAAAATACAATAAAAATCTCTTATCATATAATATTGTTATGCAATAATCAGGGTTTCATAATATATTGTTACATAGTAATAGCAGAACATAACCAGTACACCCCAGTTAGGCTATATATTTGCTCAATATGATTCAGAAACATTATCATTGATAATACTATTTTGGATTGGATCGATATTTTAATGATAATAATATTATGTATCTACAATATAGTATATACTACAATTGCAGCATAGAGATATATCCCAATCCTTTGTTGAGAAAAAAAAAAAAGAAATGTATCCTAAAAGAAGTGCACTTAACTATACATTTTTAACTCATGGCAGTGGCTGTGATACCTATAAGAAGCCCAGCGAAACATTCTTAGCTTCTTCTAGATATTTTATATTAATATATAATATATATAATAATTCGATAGAAACAATTTTTATATGTGGTAGAAACAATAATCAGCCCGCTTTAAAATGTGTCCTGAGTGATATGCGCTTAGCAGTCCGGTATTTAATAGCAACCTCATATGGTGACTGTATAAGCTATAGGATACCCAACAAGGCTTTTCTAGCTTCTTTTAAATATTTTATAATAATGTGTAAAGCTGTCTTGTGATGCAGATAAAAGACTTGTGAAAATATATTTAAAATAAAAAAAAAAAAAAAAAAAAAAAAAAGAATCCTTTCGTGTTATGGTTAAATAGTGACACCTCTTGTGTAATAATAGAAACAATAATTGTTCGTTGTATCTGCTCCTGCATTTTATAATGTGTCCTAAGTAGTATGTGCTTAACTATCAAGTATTTAATAAGAGCCTCATAAAGTGGCTGTATAAACTGTGTGATGCCCAACAAGGCATTTTAAACTTCTTTTAAGTATTTTATAATATATGTGAAGTGTCTTATAGCACAAGTAATAGCTTGTGCCAATATTTAAAAAAAAAAAAAAAAAAGAACTAATTTCTTTCATGTTATAATTAAATAGTGAGATCTCTTATGTGAAGATAGAGCAGTAATTGATTGCTTTATCTGCTCTTAATTATTGATTGTTAAACCATACATCTTTGTGTTAGTGTGTAAAGTGTCTTGTGACCAAAAAAAAAAAAAAAAAAAAAAAAACCTTTTCAATTAAACCGAATTTAAATGCTATAATGTATAAATCCATTGCATAGAGTAGTATGTAGCAGTAAAACAGGAGTACCCCATATAACTAAAAATTGATCAAAAACAGCAAAATAAATATATGTACAATGGCAACTTTATATTTTTTTCAGTTCCAACCAGTTTTTCAAGTCAGCCGATGATTTTAATTTTTTTAGGGAAACCCCAATTATAAGGAATTTTTTGATCTCGTAGAATTTTTAATTCGTCTAAAAAATATCTTCTCCATACACGCGTGTGAAATGATAAATCTGGGAAAATCAGGATATTTTTATACGTATTGTCTTCCATATTTCTTTTTCTGTTTGCTTGGAGAATGAGTTCCTTAAACATGAAAGACTGGAATTAAATGATGACGTCTCTAGGTATTGCTTCAGGGACGCTTTTAGGTTTATTTATACGATGATATCTTTCCATTTGAGTGTTATATTGCTGGGTATCTTTAATCATGGATTTGAAAAACTCTTCTAGGTAAGTTTTTAGTTTGTCTTGAGTTATTGTTTCCGGAATATTCCTGATCCTCAAATTATTTCTTCTCATTCGGTCTTCAAGATCAGCTATTTTGTTTTCCATATTGATTGCTTTTTCTTCCAGCCCTCTTATAGATTGTTTTACTTCCGATAGATTTTCAAGGTTTAATTCTATAGCCTTTAATTTATCAGATAGTTGTTCCAGTTTATTGTTCAGCTCTTCAGTGCTTTTGTTAATCTCAGATTTTAAAGCACTCGCTTGTGAGTCTAAACATTTCTTTAAATATGATTGGGATAGCGACAGCGGCTCCATTAAGCTTTCAGAAGAGTCGTCCATAGATTGGGACGTTTCCATATTTTTGCTAGATGATTTGTTTTTTAATTGATGTGGGGAAAAAAAGGCCAGGGCTGAAGCAGAAGATCTCTTATCTATTATATCCGTTTTAGGTTCTTTTTTTTCCTTATCTTTTTTTTGTTGTGTGCTCTGGGAGTTTTTTGGAGGCATTGTGATTTTCACTGGCCTTTCCTTTCTTCCCCTTTCTTTTTCTTTTTTTTTTTTCCTCTTATAAAAATTGTAAAATTATAAAATTATATGAGCGCATTGAGCTGAGCTGTGCTGGATATAGGCTTCGAATTAAGCATCAAATTAAACAGATTAAACAGTCTCTGATTAGGAAAAAGAAAAGGCCGCCAAGCATAGAGAAAAAAAAAAAAAGATATCAAAAGCGCCAGAAATAGATCGTTAGTATGTATCTAAGAGTTTGTTAGTCAATCTGTCAATCTTCTTTATCCACAGCCTTTATCATTGGCCCTTTATTTATAATTGTGTAAGTTGTTTAAATAAATTATAGTTACTGTTTGTAGCAGTTCTAGGAGTCTTGCTTCAGCTGAATATTTGTAGCAGTACTGGAAGTCTTCCTTCGCTGAAACTGCTGAAGCTGCAATGGTTCATCACGTCTTCACAGTCTATAAGCCGTCCAAACAGGCTTCAACGCCGAACAACAGCTGTCATTGAGGGCGCCATTACAGCACCGTTGCGGCGATCACTAGCCGCACTACAACCCACAGAGCTCCCCGCCTCCTCCGACGTGCTCGTTCCGTCACGTCATCACGTCGCCCATACCTGGGATTTGAAGTCCAATTTTTAAAGTTAATATTCTGCATATAGTATAAGGTGTATAAGCCGTAAATTCCAGAGCTCGTTTTTAAAGCATCCGCTACAATTTGATTGAATAAATCAAACTCATTTACTTGATTACGTTCACACTATAACCATCCTTGTATTCTTTGTATTCTTTTTTATATCCCAGTGTAATACATGTGTAAACATTACGGCTTCATGTAACCTTCTGATGTATGGAAACCCCAGACCCAGATATTTATATCTGTTCGGGCGGTTGCTATCATAATACCACCTCTGTTTGTTATACAAGATGGTTCGCTCTAATCTCTCATCAAGTTTATATTTAATCTCGTTCTGGATTGTTATTTCTTTAGAAAGGTCCGGAGTGGGATTTAATTTATTAGTGCGTTCAAGCTTTGCAAGTGCTATATATAGTTCAGCTATAGTTTTGGCTTTTTGCTTACTTTTTTCAAGTATCCCCTTACTGTACATTTAAATGCTTCCCATAAAGTGGATTCCTGAACAGAACCATTGTCGTTTATTTGCATAAATTGCTGAGCTTCTTTAAAAAGATTTTGCATATATAAATCAGATTTTAAGTTAAATTAATTTAATCTCTATCCGGTTCTAAGATTATAGTTAACATGATCATTAAAGGAGCAGACAACAGGTGCGTGATCAGACCAAGAAATATTCCCAATACGAGATGATTTGCAATTTTTGAAATGCTAAATTAGTGTATACTGCATCAATCCTTGAGTAGGATAGGTGTCTTTTAGAAAAAAAAGTAAAATCTTTTTCGGAGGGATGTTGGGTCCTCCAAATATCAAATAAATTTTAATTTTCAACAAATGTGGACAATCTCCGAGCCATAGTCCATACGGCTCTATCATAAGATCTACCATCTCTCGATCTCCTATCTAAATCAACGTTCGAAACTTTTTTTTTAACGTTTTTAACTTCCTCAGTTCTTCTAATAAGTGACTCCAAAAATTTCACCGAGTAGTCATTAGGGGCATAAAAATTAACCAAAGTATAAAATACCATACCTTATCATCCACCTATTGACTGAGCGGATCCCACAATCCCACAAATAGGTTTAACGGCAATATTCCTCTTTCTTTCTCTCCTCGTTTTCTCTATTTCTTTACTTTCCTTTTTCTTTCCTTGTGAGCTCTTGGCGCTTTTTTAAGCCTCTTTTAAGTTCTTTCTTTTTCAAGCTTCCCGGAGTGTCCTTCCCGGAGTGTCCTTCCGCTCAAGAAACAGCTTGCCGTCCTCCGACCTCAAGGTTCCAGAGAGCGGGTAGGCGGGTGACTGGTGCGTGTCCGATTCACTGCAGGAGGGGAAAGGAGAGAATCGCCGCTCAAAAAAGCCTGCCGGGGTGAAGAAAAGCCTTAATCGGCTTACCGGCTAAACAGCTAAACAGATGACTGGCTCTACCTAAAGCCGGCATGCATAATACCTGCTCCCCTCTCCTTCCCTCTCAAGCATTAGAAGGGACTATATACTTGAGGAATATTCCTGACGATTTGGACTTGAGTGGTTCCTTCCCAATTGGAACTAGGATGTCACTCAGATAACTCACAAACTCATTATTTTTACGTTTTTCAATGTATTTATATATATATGCCATTTGACTAAAAAGCAATGTTCCAATTTCCAAATTCGTGAAAAGGTCTTAAAAGCATCTAGAGAACCATATCAAAAAATAAAAATTTTTCCAGATTTGTCATACTTTACATGATCAAGAAGACGGCAATATGCTCACCTCACTGAGCTCTTGAAACCTAATCCGCTATAAGTGGACATATCCGGTAAAAACCTATGAGCATAAAGTGCGGACTTTTGACAACGCAGAAAATCTTGAGAAATGGCTCCAACGGAAAAAAATCCAGTAAGAAATTAAGAATATAACGGATCTCTGTTTTTTTTTTCCCAGAGATGAAGGAACCTTCATGTTGTTATTATTATCAACTATAATAGACTTTCTTAGATTTTACGGGTCCGTCACTAACTGGTCACAATACGAGTTATATCTATAGACTTCTACTTTTGACGTGCGGTTCATTTGTATATTTGTGCTGTTCACTTTATGTTATATAGTTGCTATAAAGTTGCCTTCTAGCTCTTTCTTATCACCTTGGGATTTAGTTTATCTCGATCAATTCTATTGACTTTCCAGATATCATGAAATGGTTTCTAACTGGTCATATTACGTGATTTATTTAATATTATACAGCAATATGTTATAACAGATTTTTATTTTCGGATGCGCTTTATATCTGCGCTGTATACCCCATGTTATATGGATATATAATGTTTTATCATTTCTCTAGCTATTAGCTGGGGAATAGTTTTTTTTTGTTGTTTTTTTTCCCCCCTTCTTTCACTCACGAGAATTCTCTTAATATAATAACACCCCTCAATTCAATTCTACTTTACACTAAACACATACTTATTCAAGAGTCTTAGTCTACACTTCTATGAATAATTTTTTTTTCTCTTTTCTCTTTTCTCCTTACCCTATAGATATGTCAACACACATTTTTTGCACTCAATTTAGCATGATGACACGATACTTTACCTTTTTTTTTTCCCCATATGCTATTTAGCATTGATATAAAATAATATTTAATACATCAGGGTAATTTACATAGGAACTCAAACAACATCATAAATGGTTTTTTTTTCTTCTCGTCTCAGATTTACCAATAATTAAGATTAAAATTTATAGTAGGCCTAGACATCGTAACGGATGTAAGTGGCGCTTTCAGGGTACGCCCCACTTACTATTTGTTTTTTGTTACGTTAAATGTTTTTTGATGTGGATCCTACACCTCTGTACTACAAAAGATTTCTAGTTTGGCATTTAAGTGGGGTATCAATAATTCTTCGAAGAAATAGACATGATAAAATTTGGTACGATAAATACTCAAGGTCTTAACTCGAAAAAAGGCTATAGTGCTACAAAGATTATAGCAAGAAAGATTAAACATCTGTTTCCTGCAGGAAACACATTGGCGGCTTTTAGATAAAATAGACATTAACAACCATAGATTTCCTTTTACTATAACGGCATCTTTAAAAGCAAATAAAAAGAGAGGTGTGGCTATTCTTTTCTCTAAGGGTTTAAATTTGAATTTTAAATATGTAGTTACTGACCCTGAGGGCAGATTTATAATAGCTATAGTAACCATTAACAATACGCTCTTTACATTAGTCAATGTGTATGCACCTAACCACTCACCAGTCAAATATCTGACTAAGTTATTAAGTATTAAGATAAAGTATTAAAAATAAGACAAGGCCTTTTAGTATGGATGGGTGATTTTAATTGTGTGCTAGATCTTCAATTAGATAAATTTTCTCCTTAGGGTTCCACAAAAGAACGAGGCCTAAGGTTAAAAACATAAACATACATGAAACAACTTGGTCAGACCACAATTTGCTCTCAATGAATATTGATGAGGGAGATGTAGAACTGAATGGAGATTAAATCCTAATTTGATGAAAAAAGAGGCAGACATTGAGCATATAAAGAAGACAACAAAATACTTCTTCACTGAAAATGATAAAGAGGGCATATCCCCCTTAAACTTATGGTGTGCCATAAATCTTTCTCAAATAACTAAGCTTGATAAACACACGAAATATAACTCTGATAGAATCAAAGAAATAGATAAAATAAATTTTCAACTTCAAGAAAATACTAATAAAGCTTTAATGACTCTGAACTACAAAAGATACTATAAAGGGAATAAAGCTGATAAAATGTTATCTAATCAACTTAACAAGAGAAGATAAGATAAGATTATTTCTAAAATCGTATATAAAGATAAAATTTTGTTAGCTCCTAAAGACATAGGACAGGCCTTCGATCATTTCTATGAAGATTTATATAATTTAGCCACTAAAGCCACAGTAAAAGACATAAAGCAGTATTTTCTGGAAATAACTTTCTAACCAGTTTACAGATAGATTAAATGAAAAAATTCCCCTAGAAGAAGTACAAAGAGATATTCGTAGACTTAAGGAGAGGAAATCCCCTGGACCAGATGGCTTTGATGCCACATTCTATAAGGTTTTCATGGAAGATCTTGCCCCACAAGAACTTTTTGCGAGGAAATATTACCCCTATATTAAAGGAAGGTAAAGACCCAGAGAATATAACCTGCTACAGACCCACTTCTTTATTAAATACCGATATAAAAATATATGCAGGAGTTTTGGCCCAGAGGCTTAATCCCGTACTACCACAGCTGATACATAGTAATCAAGTTAGTTTCATAAAAGGCAGGTCTGCGACAAACCACATAAGGGCTCTTTTGGGCCAGTTTGAACAAAATTCACAAAAAGCAGTTCCCCAGCTGACCCTGTCATTAGATGCCGAGAAGCTGGAAATATATGGCTGAAACTCTGAGTGCCTTTGGAATACAAGGGAAATTCCACCAGGCTGTTATGGCCCTGTATAGCAATCCTAAAGGCAGAGTATTTGGTTTGGGCATAAATTCTAATTGGTTTCCCCTTACAAATGGAGCAAGGCAGGCCCCCTCTCCCCTTTGCTCTACATCCTCTCACTAGAACCTCTGGCGAGAGATATTAGAGCTTGCCCGGATATAGTCTGCTGTGGAGAGGGTGATCTTCAGAAAATAAAATTATATGCGGACGATGTATTAATTACAATTAAAGATCCCTTAAATTCACTGAAATATGTCTTGGATTTAATACATAAATATAGTTTTGTTTCCAATTACAAATTAAACATAAATAAATCTATTGCACTTCCACTGCACAAACATATATTGGATCCCGTACTTTTATATCTAGGTAATTATTAGTTACCTAGATATTACCTAGTTAATTTTGATAGCAGTCAGCAAGTGTAGTAAAAATTTCATTTCTTGAATAGGCACTTTGGGTAGATTTAAATGCAGTAAAGCTCTGTCTGGAGTCAGGTTCCAGTGAGAACCAAAGAAATCTATAAGTTTTGATGAAACTTTCATCCATACTCTCTTTAGTATAGAGCAGTTCCACCATATATGAAGAAAATCTCCTTTAATACAACCTCATCTCCAACAATTAGATATATTATTGGGGGCTATTTTTATTAATGTCGGCACAAGGTACCAGCGATTCATTACTTTATATTGCAACTCGTTCAGATTTAAACAGTGGATATCTTTATAGGTTAGGTTCAACGCTTTATTCGATTCTCCCTTTTTTTTTAATGCCGGAGAGCAGTAATCTTTTAATCTTTTGCGTGCCAATTTCTTTTTTTGATTCAGTGCGATCTGCGCTCATAAAGTTTCTCTGGAGGAAGAAGCCACTTTGACTAATTCTAGAGACAATTTTGGATTGGGGGGTGCCAGATTTTAGGAATTATTATTATGCCTCGAATGCCTAGTGCTTTCAAATTTAATTTAGACAGGGATTGGCCTAGATGGCTTATTATGGAAATTAATAAACTAAAACCTTTTTGTATTAAAGATGTTTTATGGGTTTCACATTCTAATCGTACCTAGTTTACGAAAATGTACCCCTCCACTAAATTGGCTATACTCTCTTGGGATAGAT
>VKOC01009376.1:0-12217 GCA_009364415.1 Spea multiplicata | reverse complement strand
TGCCTCAAGGGAGGATTTTGACTTCATTGCCCAAAAAGCGGCGGAATGCCTGACACAGATACTGGATGGCAAACTAGGTGATCTAAAACAGTCCTTGAAAGCTATCAAAATGTACATAAAATGTCAATTAAACAGACTAGCTGTAGCATTTATCATGTAAAAAGGATACCGTCTCGCCACAATCCACCATTAGAGTAGCAATTGGCTGTAATCAAATTAAAAGAAAAGGGTGGAGGACTTGGAAAATAGAAGCAGGAGGAATAATCATTGCATCACTGGCCACCCCGAGTCAGCGGAATTGCTGCATTTTTCCGACTGTCCTGCCAACCCCGTTTTTCCCCAACACAGGTGCATAAATATGCTATAAAAACTGTCCCCATGCTTGGCCACACATTCACTGCTGACTGTCTTAGTCCAAACCTATTTAAACTGTTCTACTATAACGACATGCAGGAAATCCTGAATGGTTTCCACGTATCTTCTGGTATGATTTAGAAAGGTCAAAAATTGGTGGCTTTTCTAGAATTTTCAGCAGCAGTCTCAACAAAAAGGAAGGCATTTCTCAACACTGTTTCTCAACCCTTCCAGAGAAAAAAGAAACCCACATTCATTTAACCTGCTTGCTTGTGGATCCAAGCATCGATTGGAATTCACTGCATGACTCTATTAGACAGGTCGTAATGATCGTGTTTCTCACTATCGCTCTATTTGTTTTCTTTTCCTGCCATGAATCTTTTTCTTCCTGCACTATTCTGGTATGAGAGCTCCCCATGGATGCTCAGTTTGTTTATGCTCACTGTCATATTGTGTAGGTCGGCCATGTGGCCTTCCTATTTTTCAAGTTCTTTACTCCTATTCATTGTTCTTTTAAACATATATAGGTTTTTTTTAAAGTTCCAGGAATGACTTAATTCCACTTCAGCTTCTGACTGCTGGGAAATTCTCTCTGACAGCTGGGGAAGGTCTACGCGATGGACGCAGACAAACCCCGCTGCTAACCGCACCAGGCTGCAGCGGAAGTCTACACGCTGCCCGGACAACACACCGGGAGTCAGAAGCACCGGTAATTCTTTTTTGGGGGAGTGTTAAATGGGGGGCATAAGGCATTTCTGTAGGCAGAGTGCTCTATGAAATGTCTTTTAACCCCTTTAATGCCACTTTGCCTCCAGAAATGGCATATAGAAGGTTAAAAGGCATATCATGGGGCACAGTGGCAAATACGGTATACCCACTCACGCACATGTTTCCCTTTTCCTTAATAAAAACAATTTAGTATCATGGAACATGAAGGGTATCAACCACCTTGCCAAGCACACTTCCACTCTACGACATCTAAATTCTCATATAGTCTTCCTCCAAGAGACTCGCCTTACTGACATGAAAAACCTGAAATAGGATGGGTAGGCAAGGTGTGAGTCTCCTTCTACTATTCTTATAAGACAGGTACAGTGATTCTCTAATAAATCCCTCCAAGGCGCTGTTCATAGGTGACCCGCCATTCACATTCGCCTTTACAATGGATGATGAATATCTAGCCTCAGAGCTGCTTGGCAAGAATTTGCTTCCTTTTAGCCTGACCATGTTGATAAGGCAATCTTATATGTTGTACCGATGTCTTACCTGAAGGAACACTTGGGGAAAGTCATTTAGAACCGATTCTAAAAGTTCCAGACCAAATGTGCGTGTCATTTCTGTCATACCCACAAGCCAATACGGTGCATCAGCATTAACCAACTGACACAAATCCTAGGAAAAAAAGAAAAATTCTGAATAACAATAGCGTAAATTATAGTTCATGAATGCTTTGTGATGGGGGTTAATAGTACAATGAACAAAAAGCTCTACTATGAGAGAGAGTTAACAGAGTTCTGTTAAAGTTATTGAAGAAAACGATGGTGTATAGAGTGCCGTTTCCCTCATTTTCTTCTCCATCCAAGTTTCACACATTTGTACTAGAATAATGTTAGCTTTCCTTATATCATTTTGTATCATGTTTTTATATCATTTTGTTTACATCACTAGCTCAGCTGTGCTACTTGTAGCACACACGCATCAGTAAATGTCAGGAACATGCACTTTAACAACCAAGAAGAAAGCACAACACAAATTAAGCAGTACGCAAGGAGCTATTTCAGCCAAGGCAGCAGCACCAAGACAGCTATGAGAATTCTCCCTTGAAGTCATGTTCCATCTATTAAACTTGCGCTTCAAAGTTAAAGAGCCACTAATTCATGTTTGTCAGTCACAGAAAATATAAGACACGTTCTTAGTTGTTTTATACCTGAAAGAGCATATAGGCATCTTTAGCACATGGCTTTAGGGTGCTAACAGATCTTCTATTACTGTTTCCTGGCACAGGAACGGGCTGTTCTGGAACATCTACATACAAGAAGAGGTACTGTGTGATTGAAACATGCATTTTACTGAAATACGTAATATTTATATGCCACTTCCCAGGATGCATGGTGTAACATATGAGTGTATAGAATATATATATATATTAATGTAAAGCATATTAATGTTTTCCTTACCAATGAAATCCACATAATAATTCCAAATTTCATAATAAATCTTTTAAAAACGGGGGGGGGGGGAAGAATTTCAGAGCCAGGGATTATAAATCCATTTCTTGTGTTGTGGCTAGGCTTTGTTGTGAGCCACAGAAGCGTGACTAAATGTAAAACATGTTAAGTTCAGTCTGGGGTGTGACAGTGCAACACCTTCGTCCTAACCTTTGTACCGCTCATCTTCCGCCACCATTCTCTCAAAGACGACAGTAACGACTTGTCGGACTGTGGCCGCAGCTGTGTTATTGGTTATATTGTCTTTTGTGAAGTGCAGTCGAAAGCAGAGAACTATTGCCTGAAACACAGAAACCGGATACAACATTGATTAGTTATGTGTAATGTTTGCTTCTGTGTTAGTACTGTTTGTTTATCATTAACCGTTTCTTTGTATTTAAATGTTTTTCCTCAAAACACATTAATTGAGCTGGTTTTTCAGAATCAAAGTCTTTCAGTTACTTTATGATGTTAAAATACGTACAACATTCATGTGTAATAACAAACTTACATAACATTTTAGGTTAATGTGTTAATGGGGACTCCTACAACACTTTGTCATTAGTTACCTCTTGAGCTAAGTGTATCACTTGAGGAGCGCATTTTCATTTACAGAACCAGCACTGATTATTATTACATGTAGCCCTTGCATCCATTACCTTGGACAGAGCATCATCGTGTACCACTGTGTTGGTCGTTAACAGTACCAGAACTGTTTGCAGGAGCTTCAGTTCCTCCAATCCATTTTCCATAAGCTGCCACAACATGTTGATAATGTTACCTGCTGCAGCCTAGAAAGAAAAAAAGGGTAAATTATGGACTTCTTTCATTATGTCATTTGATTATTTATATGGAAATTACTTTCAGTTGACTGTTCTAATCCAATCTATATACATTCCTATTAAGCTAAGACCACAATAGGTATTCACCCTTTTGCTATATTATATATATATTTTTGAGTAATTGTTGTCTGACTGTTCAATCCCATGGGTTCCATTGCACTGTTGCCCCCCCCCCGGCCTATGCTTCCAAATATTAGACAACACTTATGAAGATAATGCACTAAATTTATGTTTAATCAGAGATACAGACTTCTCCTTGAGAAGTAAAAGGAAGCCCCCAGCGATCAGCATACCTCAGACACAACTTCATGTGACATGAGCCTCTGGATTGCAGCAAGGCACAGCTGAGTGATTTTCGGTTCTTTTGTTCCACAGCCCATGAGGAACGGCTGAACTACTTCGGAACTGTTCTCCTTCAAGGCTTTCAAGAAAACGAGGGCAGGCAAAAACAAATAATATCACTGTACTAATATTAAACAACGCCTTGTAAATACGATCAAGTTCTTCAATCAAGTTATGTCTCTGAATGACGCAGTCACATAACACAACCAAATTCCAAGTGCTTTCATTTAAGATAAAGTGGATATGAAGAAAACTGTTCTCTAATTTTCTTTTCTTTTTTTTTTAAACACTCTTTAAGATACACTTTGTAGTCTTTGCATTAATTAGGAGACATGTCAGTGGTGGAATGAATTGCTGAACAGTGACAGAACACATTAGGAGCTTCTAAATATAGCATGTTAGCACAATAAGATGGCACTCACATGCAGTAATATGGCTTACAAATCTTGAAGCCAACAACTTCCACATATCCAAGGCAAATTACACTCAAATTACCTGTCAGTATGTCAGGGCTTCTGGCAGATATGTTTTTCACCTTTATAATTCCAGATTCAGCAGCCTAGAAGAAAAAGAACAGATGTGTTATAAGAACTGACAAGAAAGTGCTGCATCTGCACTCCTCACAGAGGTTACATGCTTTGCTTTGGTGAATTAAAAGGAAAACAGCCTTATGGCAACAACCTATCAGTGTGCTCTTAATGTCACAAGACAACGATGCATTGCTTCTGAATGTATTACTGGAATAGTGTGGGTATTCAACAATACCGGGGATGACTCTTCTAATCTACCATGTTGAACCCAGCTGGGTTCATCGATTAAATCCAGAGTGCATACATCTGCTGTATCAAAAATATATAATTCCAGCAAAGAACAATCTTACTTCCAACAGAAGTTATACTAATTCATACTTTCCATAGTCTTACCAAACACATACACACACGCAGTAAAAGCGAAGGCATTTAAACCACGTGAACACTTCCTTTGCAAAATCTGCTGATGTCTGCAGTTGCAAAGTAGGCATGTGTGAATACAATTTAATAAAAACAAAGATCATTTTCTCTTTCTAGCAGATTAATGAGCTAGTATCAGACCTTAAAGATAAACCATTTATTTTAGGTTTTTGCAAAATAATATATATAAACACACACAGTGGTAAGAAAAAGTAAGTGAATTCCCTTTGGAATTACCTGCTTTAACTAATAACACACAAATTATTGTTTTGTTCTTGTCCATATTGAATACATCATTCAAACATTAGCAGTGTGGGTTGGAAAAATGTGAACCCCCTAGGCCTAGGCTAACCACTTCAACAAAAGCTAATTGGAGTCAGGAGTTAGCAAACCTGGAACCCTATCAATTACATTTGATTGGAGGTGTGTTTTAGAGCTACTTTGACGTTTGAGTCAAATTGAGTTTGCTATTCTCAATAAGCATCTGCTGATGTGAGAGATGCCTCACGGGAAATAAAAAATCCCAGAAGACCTAAGAACACGAAATGTTTATTTACACAAAGCTGGAAAGTGTTACAAAGTGACTTCAAAGTGTTAACATATTCATCAGTCTACAGTTGGAGATGGAGATAATTTAGTACTGTGGCTAAAACAAGGGCACCATGTACCAACACGAAAACATCATCCCAAAGGTGAAGTACAGTGGAAAGATCACCATGATTTAGGGCTGCTTTATTGAGTCAAGGCCTTGACAGCTTGCCATCCCCAAGGGCACAATGAATTCCCAAATTTATCAGGGTATTACAAAGGATAAAGTAAGGGTGGCCATCCACCAGCTAAAGCTTAGTAGAAGTTGTGTAATAAAGCAGGACAATGACCCCAAACATTAAATCTACCACAGAATGGTTTCGAAAAAAGAAAATCCAAGTGGTCCAGTCAGAGTTTGAACCTTAACCCATAAGAGATACTGTGGAATG
Source organism: Spea multiplicata (assembly GCA_009364415.1). Classification (NCBI taxonomy): domain Eukaryota; kingdom Metazoa; phylum Chordata; class Amphibia; order Anura; family Pelobatidae; genus Spea; species Spea multiplicata. The sequence goes on along the minus strand of VKOC01009376.1, from coordinate 6,545 downwards.
AGCTCAAGAGAGACGTTCACATTAGACATCCTAGGAATATGGCTGAGCTTAAGATGTTCTGTGAGGAAGAATGGTCTAAAATTCCCCCTGAACATTGTGCAGGCCTTACCTGCAGCTACCGGAAGTGCTTGTCTGTGGTGAATGCTTCCAAAGGAGGTTTGACCAGATATCAAATCCAAGGGTTCACCTACTTTTTCCACCTGCACATTGTGCCTGGCTATACTTGTGACTTAGATGTAGATCACCTGTCTGCTACTTATCATCTTGATTCCCATAGAAGCAGCAAGGGTGTAATTAGTTTCTCACAAGTTGCGTCTCCATTTTGGCTTTACTTTTGTTGAGTAAATCATGACACGGTATAATAGTACCTAAAGTCACTTACTTGTATTTTCAAATTTATCATTATGGGCGAAACATTAATAAATGCCCAGTTCAATAATATTTCTCCAGGTAACATTCTTACATTCTGATCCCCCTCAACATATATTTCCAAGCCCTCCTAATGGGGCTTTCATTTTACGTGCGGCTATTGGAGAACACGTGAGTAAGCCACTTACCCTAGAAACGTGGGTAATAACATGATCCAAGCATTTATTAGCGTACATTACATGCATAGTCATTGATTTATTTGTTTCCAGCAGTGTAAACTCTACTGCTTATGTTTAATATTCGAGCACTTGGGGAAGCTGTCTATTAGCGAAACGCGCTGTGTGCATCGCGTGGTGGGAGTGGCTTAGCAACGGCAGGCGCCGGGAAGCGATTTAACGCACCCGCTGTGCAAGTTTTGTGGCTGCGGCTTTGTGTTTTGTGGCTTTAAAAAAAATCATGTTTTTAAAGTAAGCAGCACACATGGGGGCCAAATAAAAAGTATACTTAACTGTCTTACACTATGTCCAGTCTCCTCCATGCTTTCTTTATACCACAAGGCAGACCACTATTCTACAGAGAAGGATCCTCACAGAGTTTGGGATTTACAATCAATACTAGTCTGGTTTTTAAGGCTCTGAGAATGTTGAGTGCATCTGATGGGAATATAGGGGATCTCTGTTTATATAAATCACACAGAGTCACCCATTTGTATGTTTTGTGTTTTTTTTATTTTATATACTTAAGAGACTTTTTCTGGAATTACAGAACAGATATTATGGGATAGTAACACAACAAAACAAATTTACACCATTTTTTATGTTTAATATTAAATTCTTTACATGTATTGTGCACACCTGTTTTTGAGTTACAGCATTAGGGTCATACTTGAAAAGCTAGAGTAACAGAGGAGGACAAAGAAAGTATTCAAATACTTCAGTAATTCTAGCTTGGTGAAAACCTAATCTGAAGAAAAGGAAGAACGAAAAGATTTGAGCCTCCAGTATAACATTTGTGTGGTAATAATGCGTGTTTAGACTGCTGTCCTTGAATAATTAATCACAGGTCTTGCGATCTGGATTAATGGATTAGCACTAGAAGATTTGTTTCAATACGGTAACCTCACAAAGATGAATGGATATACCTGAGGGGTGACTACCGTTATTAGAAAGTTCCGGAATGGCCTCTACGGCAATATAAGAAAGAAAATGGACGGTTAGGCAGCGTGACAAAGACAGGCCGGCAATGCCCTTAGAAACACTGCATGAATAAAACAGGCTTAAAACGCTGCATTTAAAAAGGCATCGCCAAGTTCAAGCAGCATATTCTAATTAATTGGAATAACTACTTGGATTAAATGAAATCATTACCAGATTTGGTAAAGATGCTACCTTTATTGGCTAACGTATGATGGATTGCAAGCTTTCAAGACTATCTAGGTCTGTCCTTCAGAGATATAATATGCCTCGGAATAATAACGGCAGTTAGCCAATAAAGGTAACACCAAATTTACCAGGCCAAGCCGTTATTCAAGTAGAACTTTCCATACATTCTCATCAGTCACTAATTGAATGGATATAGGGTATAATTTCCAGCGTTGCTATGCTTTCATTTACTTGGTTCTGTATTTAATATACCGGTATATTGTAACAGAGTTCACATTAGTCCATATACTGCAAACGCTAATAGCTATTTGTATCTTTCGGCATTACTTATACAGATGAAGAATCAAGCAATCTTTACCATGGTAACGGAGCTTAAAGTCGTCAGCACCGGTGTTATTTGTGCTAAGAAAATGTGAATTGGGCCTCTTTTACACTCTATTTTATTGAAACAAACCAGGGTCTGTTAAAAGCAATGACACGTTTGAATTGTATAGAAGGGATTTGATATAGTCTGCACCTGTCAGGCACTCAATTCCATTACTCTGCCAGAGCCAGAAGAGGTTACCAGACATGCTTTAAAATATAGAAAGGGAAAAAAAACCTACAGCCTAAAAAGTGTTCCACACAGCAAACCTTAAAATTCCTTTCTCTCCCTTAAATTTATTTTTAAAAGTTTGGCACTGCTTTCATAAGGTTAGCCACGCAATTAAACAGAAACTCCACTTATCATATATACTTTCATGCATCATATCATAGTTTCATGATGTCCCCCTTTCATATACATGGGGGGTGTACAGAACGTGCAGATTTCTTTTTTTCAGTCCTCGTCACTAGAAAGGGATTAGGAAACCTGGAAACTCCGTGTTAAACATATCGCCAAGTTAGAAGAGAAGAGAGATGTACAAATCTCACAAGAATAATATATAACAATATCCTACAGGATGGTGCATTTCTTCAAAGCACAAACCGGGCAGCGTTATGGAGCTCCACCAACTCACTTATATCCCAGGGTTTCTCAGATGACATAGAATTATTTACAGTATCGCTGCCAAAAATGGAAAAGTAGTTTGCTAATCATGATGTGTGTATTTCTGTAGTCGTAAAAGGTTAACCACGATTATTCAGGTCAACCAAATTAAATGACACCGCACCCTGCACAGCCTGCCAGTGAGAGGCTGCAATAGTTTATTTATAGCCTTTCATGAACTTTGGAACCTCTCCACATATATATATATATATATACATACATACATACATACATACATACATACATACACACACACACACTGGTATATATAATACATGATGGTTATCAAAAAGAGAAAACTTTTTTAGTGCTACATGAAATAGTACTCTTTGCTTTTCCTTATCAGGAATTTATTTCCTGATCACACATAATCAACATAATTACTAATAATATTTTAATACTGTTAAATCTGTCAGCTGTATACACAGCTCAAAAGAGCAAGAAGAAATGCAAAGCGTGTTTAGATATATATTTTGATACTCTACCGTTCAAAAGTTTGGGGTCACTCTTCATAATCATAATCTAATGATTAGATACGTTTCATGTTATTTTAATACACAAAAGTTGCTTTTCTTTTAAAAACTAGGAATTTCTAGGTGAGCACATACTTTGGAACAGTAGTGTATACGACTTTCCTCCTTTTCTGCACACAAAACGTTCCTCCCGAACCCTTGTGTGAATTGTCAGTCATGCTGTTCAGGGCCAACTATTAAAGCACCGGTGTGACAAGGCTACATCACATTACATACATACATACATACATACATACATACATATATATATATATACACACATATATATATATATATATATATGTATGTATGTATGTATGTGATGTAGCCTTGTCACACCGGTGGACTGGTGACTCTTATGGTCACGCATGCAGAAGAGCTCTCAATACTATGGTTTAACTTCACCCCTGCCAGAATACCTGCAGGTGCCATATATATATGGCACGCGTGACCATAAGAGTCACCAGTCCAACTTTTAGTTTGACCTCATCCACCCGTTCAGTGCAGCGAAGGTCCTTTACGGACGATGCTGCATTCAGATTTCACATTTAATTGTATTTCAGATGATTATGAGAGTAAAATAGCCGAGAAACCTGAAATATGCCATTGGAGTTTGTGCAGTAAATTGTGAATTGCAAGTGAGATGAGGCGAGATGAAACATTTCACCTGACTGACTTAACTATGCATTGAAAAGACTCCACCCTGGTTCCATCCTACAAGATGGAAGCTGCTGACAGATGTTTAACTTTGCACTTTCCGGGGTCAGCTAAGGAAGGTTGGCCTGTAAACCACGTGGAAATTAACTAGACAGGGACTCAAAATTCTAGTTGAAGTAATAAAGCAGACTTGTACGAATTGCAAATTTACTGTATTTTGTTTAAGTCTGTGACTCGAATGAATTTCCAAGAACAAGTCTAGAATCAGACAAAAATGAAGAACAAAGTTCAGAAGTTTTATCAGAAATTCTTGGGTCCACATTAATTCTCACTCTCCCACACTCACATTCTCATTTACTCACTCTCCCACACTCACATTCTCATTTACTTATTCTCTCACACTCTCTAAATGTTTCCCTACCTACTCTGCCGACCACTTCTGCATCTTCAATCTTCGTTCTGCTATCTTTGTCCGCAACTCCACAGACATAACCCGGTGGGAACTTCCGTTCAAATGGCGGCACATGCAGTGACCAATCAGGGAAGAGGACATTATCAAAAGCATCAACTGGGTGCAATATGGCGGCGGTTAAGGCAACATCCTCTCCCGATCCTCCAATCATCACTGCAAACACTGCCATATTGCTCGCGGATGACACTTGCGGTGATTGGAATATCGGTGAGAGGATATCACCGCAAGCCACGTCATTTTTCCAGTAGTTCCCGCTGGGTGGTCGGCAGAGATGATAGGGAAACATATGGGGAGTGTGAGAGAGAGAGAACAAGAACGAGAGAGCGAGAGAAAGAGTGATATGGGCACCGGGAAACTAATTTTGTTCCCGAAACAAAAATGCCTCCAAAATATTTCAGCTGAACCGAGTGGGCAGGGAACGAAATTCATTGCCTGAAAATAAATGGACCAAGAACAAACCAAAAGATTTGTCGGAATCGTTTCTGGCCCATTTGTACACGTCTAGTAATCAGTCCCACTCTGTTTAACAAAGGATCAGTTTAGTGCCTCAAACAGCCTCACCAATGATGAACGCACATCAAAGCTTTAATATACAAGGTGACAACCACTTAATGACATGCATTAAAGTACTCATAATGACTGCTGTATATTATAATTTGGGTTTCTTGCTTTTACTTCTGCATTTTGCAAGCATCTTTCTATTCTGCATTCGAAAACATTATTTGTCAGTATATAAAAAAGCTCTAGGAGGTAAAGCTTCTCTAGAAACTTTCTTGCTCAGCAAGCAGACTCCATGAGATCACTTTCTCTCAAGTAAGTCGGGGAGCAATGCTGCCCACTGGAAAATATCTGACACGTCAACGTGCACTTTTTCCCAGCAAAACTACTATCCACAGGATTGTTGGGCGTATTGTTATATATGACAGCTTAAATCAAGATAGAAATTACGACTAGAGATCACTGGGATTCCTGAAATATATACAACAGATTGTTAAAAGAGAAAGCCTCCCATCACAAGATGTCATCTGCGTTCTGAGGTCATGCAGTGACAGATACACCCAGCATGAATCATGGTCACCTTGAACATCTGCGTCCCGTGCAGCAAGAAAACAGAACACGCATCTGAATTTCCACTTACCAAATGGATCAATAATGAAGCATATTACACTCCATGCTGGCACCGGCGGCTGTACATTTATTTACATATAGTGCAAATAACTTTAAATATATAAATATTATGGTTATTTGTTAGACTCTGCTATTCCTGGAATAAATGTGTACAATATTGCTAAAAACATAAATATTACATTTACGCACAGCTTACACTCTTGGAAACATTGAATGTTTTTTTTTTCTTACGGGGCACATTGAAGGTGTCAAGAAATAAGAGATCAAACCACAACAAACATCCAATTAAAATAATATCGATCACTGCTAACTTCATTATTTTGAAAGACGCAGAGGAGTGCATATGACGGTCACTACTGAATCGCTTGAAACAGAATATACAATCTCTTAGAAGGCATAAGTTATGTCTGCTCTATAAAAATTGTTATTGATAACGTCACATCATCCATCAGTCATCATGTCCAGTAAATTATAGCAAATGTGAGCCCTTTCAGAAATATAGGGTATATCTGTACTCCCTGCACATACCTGAACCACTCTGCTGTAACTTAGTTCCCAAAAGCAACACACGTTATAAAGACTTTACAAGTGATCATGTGTCTGTGTGAGGGGAGAGACAGAGGACAAGGTGCGGATGGTAACAGAGAGGATGGGTGGGGGGTGTATTCACCAAAGGAAGACTTCACTTTAACTCCATGAGCTTCTCCAACAGAAGAGCTTCGATGCTCTGTATAATGTATAACTAAATCAGCAAGGATTTCTCCTCACACATGAAATTATACATCACCTGCTCAACCCTTCTTGCTGGAGAAACATGCTGGTGTTGACCCTTCATAATGAATAATTTAGTGGGGGAGTTTTCCAAACAAACTCGCAATGCAGGAAGGGGAGAGAGGTGGGGGTGTCTCTGGGAATGGGAGAGAAGTGGCGGGGTGCCTGTGGGAATGGGAGAGAAGTGGCGGGGTGCCTGTGGGAGCGGTAGAGAAGTGGCGGGGTGC
>VKOC01009374.1:0-11880 GCA_009364415.1 Spea multiplicata | reverse complement strand
ACTAATAGTACTTTTCCTTTTTTTTTTTTTGTTTTCTCATGTCATCCGTTTGCAGGAGTACTCAAGCTATTTCATACATATCGGTAGACTTTTAGGAGATTCTGTTTCAAACTGGGTCATATTCTCTTCTACCCAAGAGAGGGCGGTATAGCTCAGTAAATATTCATTATTACACTTACAACTGTCCTTTTTTTTTTATAAATGTATTAAACACAGCAATCCATCATCTGTTTTACCTTGAAAACATCATAAAGTGCGCAGAACAAAACAAGAACATGTACTGTTTTGGGGGCCAGGTTGAGCTCAGTTTCTTTTAAAATATGTTTCAATATATCTCTGCAAGTTGGTGTCAATCACAAAATATATGGTGGACGCATCATTAAACACTCAAAAGTGTGGCAAAAGGTGATCATTGTTGGCCTAATTTGCATTCACCCACCCAGAATCCCTTGTGGTTGTGGCAGCACCATGAGATTTCTGAGGGAAAAAAACAAGCCTTCTGGCTTGTCTGGTGTCTGTAGATGAGTGTTTAAAAATGCCAAGTTGGTGTCCTAATGAATTCTTTTTTCAGGAAGGTAGAAATACTTTATAAGCTAACTCAAAAGGCTTAGATTCCTTGCTTGCTAAATTATTCTTGCCTTTCAATGATTAAAAGCAACAGTTCAAAAAAGTTCTTGTTGGAATGGCCTAGAAGCGTATGCATGGTAGAGCCGTCCTTGGCCTGGCTCATTGGGAGAGGGAACAGCGCCTTCTTCTCTCTGTCTCGGGCTGGCTTGCACAGTAGATGTAGGATACATAAACCAATTTATTCGTCTGAATAGAATTACAATTTATGGCCGTTCATGTCAAGGTGTTGGAGAAAGATCTCATACTGGTTTCAACACTGAGTTTCTGGCGATATTTTCTGTACATTGTTTCAACAGGCCTTAGTCCCATCCAAAACCTTTTCCAGAGTGTCTCCTTATAAACATTGTGCTGTTTACGAATCCACATATTTTGTGCAATATACTGCCACCCATTGCTATTTCTCTATGTTCCTTGTCTTTAATTATTTCACAACCAGTTTGTGTTTGGAGCTTTCCAAATGCCAACCTTTGGTATGTAGCACCAGTTCCAACTCCTTCCCACTATCAATGAGAATGCCATTTTGCTTGGTGGCACACCTTGTATTTAGGGAGGGTGAACTTCTGAGGATCTGAACAGAGGGGAAAAAGTAACCTTCAAGCAGATTTTATTCCATTAACCAGACGTTAAATAATTTAGCAAATTCAGCATACATTCTTACATTATTTTGCCAGTGATAATTACAAATCGATACAGGGATAGGAGAACAATGGGTTGCATCAGTCACTGTGTTTTTTTTGCAACCGCATAATAACACACTAAATATTATTTTTTGGGTGTTTAAATTGAGCAGCTAATAACTCAAGCAGGTGTGTCAAAAACCAGTATGACTTTGCATGTTTGACAAACAGCATAATGTTTTCGTACAAGTGGCTCAATGGACTCCAAGTCTATATCAGGGTGTGATATTAAATGATATTTCTAGTGGGAGTAGTTCATTTGCACCTCATAGTATCACAATAGTCATTGTTACTCATTTAAATAGTTCTCCTGTGGCATATTGTAGATTACACATTGTATTCTACTAGCTTATCTTTTTAGAAGCTGATTACATTGCTCCAGTCAACATTATGTTAGATTTGTTTTATTTGCCTCCATTATCTGTGTGGATAACCTAGTACTACCTATTTTTATTTCAGTATTGTATTTTTCCCCCCTAAGCTTCAGCTGTTCTCCAGTCACAAGCTAGTCAGATGTTCTCCTAGAGTCAAGAGACGTTTCACGTAAACTGTCCCTTAATTGTTATAAGCAGTTTAGCCATTCTTAAGATAGGTTTGACTGTTTAAATTGTGTTCTTGTTAAGGAATGTATAAAAAAAAAAAAAGAGCTGTAGTTTGACTTTTCCTTTCCGGAGCTTGCTCTTTAAAGGTTGTAAGGTCACAAGAGCAGGGCCCTCTTCTCCATTTTGAACCAACTTTTTATTGTTTATGATTTAAAATTTTTCTTGCTGACTTGTAAACTGCTACGGAATCTGCTGGCGCTTTATCAATAAGTGTAATGTAATGATAGATCCCCAGGGCTTGGATTATGATTAGTAAGTACAGGTAGCGTCTTGTTCCATATAGATAAAAGGCCTAATAGTGAGAAGCGGAGGAACAAAGTCGGGTCTAGAACAATGAATGGGTTAATCCAGAAAACTTGGTACATAACAACTACCCTCTGACTGGAGTTGGCTATGTTTTTTGGAAGAATAGTTCTTGCACTGAATTCTATAGTGATCACCTGCAAATTTGGTTTCTATGTATGTGTTGGAGAAGTTGTGCGTTAGCGATGTCGGAAGTGGAATGGCTAGAGAGCAAGCATGAGTATCAGACTTTATATTATTGAGCAGTTTGCCTTTTATAGCAACTTGGAGTTTAGTAAGAATGGACACAGGTTTGTGAGTAGTTAATACTGCCTGTTCTGATTTTAAATTCTAACATTCATTTAGATCTTGCAGAGCATGAATGAGTACACATATGTTTCCATATGGCAACAACTTGCCCTGGCATTCCCTGGCTACATAATGAATGTATCTTTGAAAGAATGGTTCGCTTGAAGTCAGTGTCAGCAGTTATGGCGTTTATGAAAATTGTGCGGAAAGAGTTAATGCCGCCCGTTTAAATAAAATGCATTTCCTTGTTCTTTTAAAAACACTTAAGATAAATTGGTAAAAAATCTGATGACTAATTCCTTATCAGACTAAACTCAGAAATACAATAATTCACTCCAAATATATTTACTTTTGTAGTACAAGCAGAAAAAAAAAGAAATGGTCTCTTAATTTTTAAATTTTATTTTTTTTAGTTTTAATATCAACCAAATCTTTTTGTAGGCCATCTACGGTGGAGGTTTTATGCTATGCAGTGTTATTGGCTGATAAAGTCCATATAACTATGATGATTGTCATTGTTTGCCAAATACGTTTTCCTTGTAAATTAGGGATGTAGCTAATCCTCTTTTTAATCCTTGCATTGTAATATGCGTAAAAATCTATAAGAAAACATGATCCTTAACAAGCAGGGGTATTATGTACTAACACTAAATTTAGCTATAAATGTAAGCAGCTTGAATATGTTATATTTGAATGAATACCGATAGTATTTTTATTTAATTGTTGAGGTTAAGTAAAGTAATTTTGAACATAAGAAAATTAAACAAAATCATTTAAAATTTGGCAGTAATTTAGGGTAAAGTATTTGTTTGTTTGCACTAAATGTCCGTTTGTTATCACAAGTCGGCCAGTGCGTGCATTTTAATCAAGCCGTACCCAGGTAAAATTAATCCATGCCCCAGGGAACATCCTATTGCGTTTGCGATGCTAAAAGATCTGGGATGAAGCAGATACGTAGATTTTCCTTCCTGTCTTTTTAACATTTCATCATTACTTCTTTCTTTTTATCCTGATCCTATAATTGGCCGTTCTATCTGGGAAACTGAAAACTGCTAGAGGATAAAGCGATGAAACCTATATGTTACAAGTTCTGATCCCTATTATGATTTTTCTAGGAAATTGTTTAAACGTAATCTATGATTGCAGTAGAAATGTTGAATCTTGGATGTGTGCTTAACAATGACATAAGCATATGATGTAATAGGAATTATTCAGAAATAAATGCAGACAGTCCGGATGTAGATATTGTTGCTAGAACTAAATCAAAATCATTGAAATTATAAACTCACCTATGCACAAGCAGCATAATGCATGTGTGTGTATATAAAAAATATATATATATATATATTTCACATTTTTCATGTGTGTTTATGTAAACTTGAAAGAGTGGGAAACAAACTATCGCATAATGATGAGATGCCTAGTGAAATTGTTCTGTGCTGTTTGGTGGGAACTGAAGACGTTTTGTCTTAAAGTTTTGAAATCATTTGCCATGTTTGCATGTATCGAAGTTGGCTCCTATTAGGGAAATCGTTTCACTTCTATTAGATTCCTGTCACGAGGGCTCAGATAAAGAGCTTAGGCTGGAATCTCTTAAGTTCAAGCATCTGCCACTAGGGGCAATAAATAATTTCCTCATAGGCAATCATCCTGTGTATTGTGCTTCTTCCGAGCAGTTAATCTAATTTAAACCTCCCAGATGATTCATAGCACCTCAATGGGATTTATACTTAGTATTAAATTCTCTCATGTCAGGAACTTTCAAACATTTCCACCTGCATTACTGAATATATATTTTCAAAACGATTGGCGTGTTTATTTTTTTGGTTTTCTGTAAAGGTGGATGCAATGTATATGTAAATTTTCTGTCCAGGATTTTGATTTCATTTGTCTGTATGATAATAGATTAGTTTTCTTGTTTATGCTTTTGCATAAAGTTAAATAATGACCGGATATGTTATACAGTAGTGATATACAAAAGTGTAATATTACATCCATTTCCATGTCTGTGTCAACATGGTCATATTTCAGTAATGCATTCACAGATGCTTGTCTTTAAGAGTTCTAGTTATGAATTATACAAAATGTATAATTATATAAGAACTTCCAGGGGATTAAATGAAGTGTTGGTTATTGTACAGTGAAATGCAACATGAAAAAATATATTGCATAGCGCTGCAGGACATGATGGAGTTGTATAAACCAAAAAACAAGTCATTTCCAAGGTTCTAACAATGCTGTGTTATTTTCTTATTGTTCTGCATGTAGTATTGATACTGCCACAACTTTATCCTCTTCTTCTTTTTTATGTTTTCTAAAATTACTTCTAAAGTTGTAGTATCTTAAGCACTTCTCACAAAAGCAAAAATAAAATACTACAATACTACAGAAATGCTATTCCTTTTTTCATTATTCTCTGAAGGAGGGGGCTTTAAAGGCTTTAAAAAATGTTTTGCATAACTGTGGCACGGAGAACTGTTATTGTGGCATCCTGCAATGTAACAGATTGCGTTCTCTATTGCCCCATATTTACTGTGTGTGTGCACAATATTGACAAAAGTATTGAGGCACTTGACCATTATACCAACAGGAACATTTGACATCTCATAAATAGACATTAATATGTAGTTGCTCCCCCCTTTGCAGCTATAACGGCTTCCGCTTTTCTGGGAAGGCTTTTCACAAGATTTTAGAGCTTTTTTTGGGGGGGGGGATTTTGCCCATTCATTCCAGTAGAGCATTTGTGAGGTCAGGCACTGATGTTGGATGAGAAGGCCGGCCCCCAATATCTCCATTCCAGTTCATCCCATAGGTGTTCGGTGGGGTTGAGGTCAGGGCTCTGTCACTCCAGACTCGGGTGGTGGCTTGCTTTACACCACTTGATCCGACGCTTGGCATTGGTGATGTGAGGCTTGCGTGCAACTGTTCGGCCATGAAGCCCCTGCTGCACGGTTTTTGTGCTGATATTAATGCTAGTGTAAGTTTGGAACTCTTTGTGCTTGATTTATACACCCGTGCAAACAGACCTGGGTCTGATTGAAACACCGAAATTCAATAATTAAGAGGTGTGTCTCAATACTTTTGTCTCTATATATAATGATATATCCTCCAATCGGAAGACTCGGGTCAGTATGGTAGCGCTTGGGGTAATGGCCTCTCCTCCGAATGGAGGATCACTGAGAGGACGTCACTGCAAGCACTGACATTTTGGCAAAAGTTCCTGCCAGGTAATCTCTGCAGTGATGCGGATGAAGATTGATGATAACAGAGAAGGGAGAAGATGCAGTGAAAGTAGGAAAACAGTGCGAGTGAATGTGGGCACCAGGCAACAAAGTACACCTGTCCACAAACGCATCAACTATTCGTAGAACAATGGATGTATATAGCATTAGTTTTGGAGCAAAATTTGTCATACATGTATTTGAAAATCACAACTTTATTTTAAAGAACATTTCTTAAGTAAAAGTATAAAGTTTGCAGACGATATAAACATTTCAACTCCCTTGTAGCTTTATTAAAGTCAAACGGCAGTGGCTTTCTCCTGAATGAAGAGCTGAGTTGGCCCTCATAATGCATAGTTAAAGTGGGAGAATTCTTAAACGCACCGATTTAGCTATACGTTGTGTGCTTAGTACTTTAATGCAAGAGAAGCTCAATGGGGTTTATTGAAACATGCATGGGATAGGCATAAAGCTGTCCTGTACCTAAGATCAGACCATGGACCGAATAATTGTCCTTAGCTGTGAAAGAATGATGTACCTCTGCACTTGATAATGCATGGTGAGATCACTTAGTTGAAAGGTTGCTTCAAACTCCCTCTTTAGCGAATCGAACCCAAAATATTTTGTGGCAGGAGTGTATTACAATTAAACTATTAATACAGTTTGCTTGCCAGCAAGGTTTGTTTTTGATGTTTGGGTGGAATATTTTTGTATCCTAGTTACATTGAGAATTTATGTCCTGTATTTATGTTCTGTGTTTTGCGTCTGGGCGCTTCAATTCTTGTGTATAGTCACTTTTTTTTCTAGTTACAAACGAGGGTGTAACTTTTGACACTCCTAACTTCCTTCCATGCTTTTAATACAAAGGCAGATTTACATGAGTGTATATTTACACCATTTTTATGATGTTAGTTTGAAAGAGTAATTATCTCGAAAGTGACATTTTTAGAGGCCTTAATTGGCCACTGCATGTATATGTATAATATATATATGTATAATTATGCTATAAAACTTAGTGACTGTAAATGACTATAAATGCATCACCCATAGCACCCGCATGCTAGTAATTATATTCTGCTTAGCTTTTGACAGTTTTATATACTTTACGACTAGATTAACTATTGTTTATGTAGTGGGATTAGTTTATGAAGACGTTCTTCCTCAAAGCATAGTGAGAAAACCTTTTTCTCTGTCTATTATTTTTGTTTTTATATAGCTCCATCATATTCCGTAGCGCTGTGAAATGGGTAGGTAGGCGAGGGGGGGGCTCTGCTCAAACAACCTTAACCTCTGGGATGCTGGAAATACTAGACTAGTGTGTTTTACTAGCAAGGAACTGATGCTAAGTGGGAGTTGACTGTTACCAAGGAAAATCAATGAAAAATGTAGGAGCCAACTTAGAGACACTCCACTCCAAAGTAAACACATGCAGTACTCCCTCTTACCTTGAAGAGACTTGTCTCCACTGCAGCTCACACTCTGTGTCACGTTGCAGCCCCCCTACCACTGTGGGGTCAGGTAATGTGGGCCCCTGCAGCCAGGCATGGGGACCTGGATTTCCTGATGGTGGCCAGTGCTACCTGCCTTCTCCTTGTCCAAAACCCCAGGCACCTTGTCGCTATGGTGACCTGGCACCTGGGGTTTGTTGACCCAGTGGTAATGGTGAAGCTTGGACTTGGAATGCCCCTACAGAGATCAATATAGAGGAAAAACGGGCTCCTGACATTTGTTTTGCCCAGACTTTATGGTATGTAATACAAGTATAGGAAGTAATCTGACCATGGTGGTGTCCAATATAGGCTTCCCTAGCATTGATGTATGAGGGAGCTGTTTTTTTCTTTAAATTATAGGTTTGTGTGCACGGAATGTATTTCTGTTAATGACTATTTAATCATATGTGTGGAGGAACCAGAAGTACCATGGACGTTGACTGCTTTGCATTGTTACTATTTAAAGGGACAAAAGACTGACTACATGCTTGGGAAATGGCACAATAACCCATCAATAAGAACATTTCTTTGTAATAACATGAAATATTTCCGTCTTGGATTACCGCAGAAAATAATTGTATCCGCTGAGTGTTTTTCTTCATGAACAATACCATTTGAAAGGTTGGGTCTAACCAATTTAACTATGTAACCAAGAAACAGAATTGCTCTATTAGTCAGGAATATTAATTCTTATTGAACGGTATGCTAAGGTTTCTAAAGTGGTGTGCTTTCTGGGGTCTGTTCTTGGGGTAATTATTCTGAAAATGGCAGACAAAAGGGAGATTCTCGGGTTTAATCAGTTTGTTAGCAGAGTATTGTTAGGATAAAAATGACATGGCGTGAGGCCAGAGCCGGATAAAAGATCAATGTAACTGCATCCTCCTGAGCTCAAAAGTGTATCTTCCAAGAAATGTGAGTTGTAAGACGCGCTGGACAATTTACTTAATGTGAAGGTAATTCCCAGAGGACATGGCACATGATTTTGGGTCAGATGAGTTACAATATGCCATTGTTTTGGTATTTTTTAAATGCTTTGTGATTTGCGTTAAGCTTTATTGCCTTTGGTCTGTTTCTTCCTTTTCTGTTCTTACGGAAGGAATCAAGAATATAATGTTTAGATATAGTGGCTTTGGCATGTGCCAATGAATGCCATGTTGAGTAGGAGTTCATACTGTTGGTTATATATAATATAATATACTTTTTTTTTCTCTGAGACTTTTATCTATACAATAATGGAGGCCTTCTATTACTTTTCATACAAGGCATGACTTATTCCCTTCTCCCCAACCACCACCTGTATATTATTGAGTATGGTCTGTTTGTATAGTGACATTTTACATTGTGTGAGCTATAGAATATAATCTACCTCAATTTCTCTTTCATTTGCTATGACTGTTTTTTTTTGAACGCGATAAAAAAGTCTTTGTTTTGCCAAGAAGCTGATTTTGACACATCTGTGTTTGCTATTATGCATCCAAACCCACGACTGTTTTGTTTATTTTACCAATCAAGCCTGTTTATAAGTAAGAATAACAAGAATGACCCTTTGCTTCAGTGTTTTGTTCTTCCCGTTCTCTGTGTTGTACAATAAACATTGTACCCGATCACCAGTGTTATTGACAAAGTGGAAGCTGTTGATTTAACAAAGCAATTTTTGTGCATTTTTATATCTAGCTACATGATCTCACTGTTGCAGGTTTATACAAAGCATCTAGGATCAAAGCACTGGTTTAACACCTGTTCTCTTCTAAAATGGCCTCCTACTTACCATTTAACTGATAAAATTATAAAATTCATGTTTTGCCACTTCCTATGGAGAACCATTCATGATGCCAGCTTGTAACGTCACGATTGTAACTTGCATGTATATAAGCCTGTGATTCAGACAAAACACATGTAGCTATTTAAATTGATCTAGCTGGCCTTGTGACAGTTTGACAGTGCACAAATATGTATTATATTTTTATGATTATATAAGTAGATAGTATCTCTTGTTGTCGTGTTTTATTTGTACATTAGCCTGCTTGACAAACTTGAAAGCTACCAATGGAATATTCTTGCAGACAGTTCCACTTATTACACCAGAATAGGACCAAGCGTATGGCATTAAGAGCAAATCTGTAGACAAAATCTAAATGTTGTGCAATCATAATTGACACCTTTTACTTATGCTGCATACACACAATACATGTGTTATGGAATATTTTCCACAAAATAAGCTTTATAGTGGAAGCTACAATTCTCACAGGCTCACCAATGTTGGACAATGGAACACTGGAAGAACACTGCCTGGTCTGATGAGTCTCGATTCTTTGGGATGTGGTGGAACGGGAGATTCGCATCATGGATGTGCAGCCGACAAATCTGCAGCAACTGCGTGATGCCATCAGGGCCATATGGACTAGAATGTTCCCAGCCCCTTGTAGAAAGTATGCCACGAAGAATGAAGGCAGTTCTGAAGGCAAAAGGGGTCCAAGTGTATATCGCAATTTGGTATTGCTACTCAAGAAGAAGTGGAAGGTGAATGTGTGTTGTGTGTTTTGGTAGGATGTGAATGTCCTCTTTCTCATCCTTAAAATCTGACACACAGAAAGTTTAAGGTCTCTTATAAATTTCCTTGTATTTGAAAGAAAGGCACCGTCGTTCCTGTGTTCCAATGGCACCTCGTGTTCGCTAATCCGAAGATAACTTTAAAAGGCCAATTGATCATTTGAAAACACTTTTGGAATTATGTTGGCAAACCTAGACCGCTGTTTTCATGGAAAACAAGAAAAATAAGTGACCCCAAACTTTTTAACATGTGCACACATACAATGATCCTTTATGTAAATTAATAACCTTTTTAACCAAATTAAATGTTATTGTACCAATTCAACATCTAAAGACAGTGTTTGGAAACTTAAGTGGAAATATATCATCTTTTTAATCTTGCACTGGGCAACAAAGTAAGCTTTTGGATTTACAGCAATAAAAAGCACAGGTGTGGTACAACGTCGGGCAATTTCATGCGCAGATCAAAAGGTTTTAACAAATTGACTGCAAACGTCCGAAAAACACCTGTGAGAATGAAAATGGGTGACGAGCACCTGAACACATTTCAGTTCACGCTATTAAAGTATTTTTTTCAGTGTTAGCATGGAAAGAATAATACACACAGTGGTTTGAAGTCTTTTATTGATGAACAAAAGATTTTCGAGTCATTCACTTTAGGTTTAGCCTCTCCATTGTGTAGCAAGGGAGGTTTAATGAATCATTGTTTAACTTAGATACTGCAAAGTATTTGAGCATTAAATAGTCTTGGATGTGTACATAGCCTGTCTTTCACAGGTCTCTTATTTAACTATGATTAATTGACGTTGAACAACTATTTAATTACAGGAGAGAAATCTAAGAACAGTGTGTATTTCAATTTTATTTAATGTCATTTGATACACATCTTTTGTCATGAACTAGTTACTTGTAGGAGAATGTTACCAAAGGTACCATGCTTGGCGTTCACAATATGACTCAGAAACGTTCTACAACTACAAGAACTACAACTCCCATGATGCGTTTTTTTTTTGTTCTTAATACAGGATTGGCATTTATCGAGAGAACCATTCCATTATCCTTTTTTGTGGAGCTTCAAATACAATAGCTTTGCGTTTAGGACATTAAGTTGTAATATTTATGGACTACATTTTCTGTTCCTGTTTCAATAAGGAACGTAGCTGATAGCTGTCCAGCTGATGTGGAAGTCCGCAAGAGGTCTACTGATTGGCCTGTGCTTTACTTTTGCAAGTCAGTCCTATATCTCATGCTAGTTATTCTTTTAAAACAGCAATTTGTTAGCAATGGTTACCATCTGTAACATTTTGCTAAGCATTAAAGATATTTAGAACTTGTAATGCTAGAACCCTTTGATTATTGATATCTAGAATGGGATCTGCACTAGTTTTAGTTTTTCCAGCCTTACTCTGACTGTGCAAGGTCAACATAAATGGTCTTTTTCTTTATTTTTATATAATAAACTTCTCAAAAGCCCGTCCAATCAGTTTTTAGTTTTCTCTATATATTTTTACAGTAAGTTAGTAATTTCTGTAAATGTGAGAATTCCACTTTTAATTCCTGCAACTTTACATCCCTCTAGTGCAACCCTTTTTGGTAAAGACTTATGAGGGCGTTATTGGTCGGCCAGCGTCCGTTGGGTCGGCCAGCGTCCGTTGGGTCGGCCAGCGTCCGTTGGGTCGGCCAGCGTCCATTGATTAGCATCCTGCCGCGTTCTGTTACAGCTAACGGCATAAACCTCCGTGATACAATGTTACTGCGTTGCTGCAGTTACATACTAGATCAGACACAAAAGTGATTGGGTTATAGAATATGACATGCTTCTAGAAAAGCAGTGAAAAAGAAATGTAAAATATTGTTTGTCTGATACCTTAAGATTAATAGCCATTCGCATTTTTTCCATATAATATTGTAGAAAAGGAAACAATAGTGTATATAGCATATTAATAGTTTGCTGCATCATTTGACATATGTTTTGTTTTTGAGTTAGTGATGTTAGTAGCACATTAAATAAAATTAACCTTTCACATGTGTTCCCCCCCCCCCAATCAGGATTGGACTCTACTGCAGATTTTCTTTCCATTAACATTCGTACATTAAATCGAGTTCAGGGCCATCTTAGAAT
>VKOC01009372.1:0-12625 GCA_009364415.1 Spea multiplicata | reverse complement strand
ATATATATATATACACTCAATTACCACTTTATTGGGTATACCTGTTCAATTGCTCGTTAACACAAATAGCTAATCAGCCAATCACTTAGCAGCAACTCGATGCATTTAGGCATGTAGACGTGGTCAAGACAACTTGCTGACGTTCAAACCGAGCATCACAATGGGGAAGGAACGTGGCATGGTGGTTGTTGGTGCCAGACGGGCTGGTTTTAGTATTTTTAGAAACTGCGGATCTACTGGGATTTCCACGCACAACCATCTCTAGGGTTTACAGAGAATGGTCCAAAAAAGAGAAAATATCCAGTGAGCCGCAGTTGTGTGGGGGCGAATATACCTTGTTGATGTCAGAGGAGAATGGGCAAACTGGTTCAAGATGACGGAAAGGCAACAGTAACTCAACCACTTGTTACAGGCAAGGTATGCAGAATACCTTCTCTGAACGCACAACACGTTGAACCTTGAAGCAGATGGGCTACAGCAGCAGAAGACCACACCGGGTGCCGCTCCTGTCAGCTAAGAACAGGGAACACGCACAGACTCACCAAAATTGGACAGTGGAAGACTGGAAAACCTTTTCTGGTCTGAGGAGTCTCGATTCCAGCTACGACATTCATATGGCAGGGTCAGACTTGAAACATGAAAGCGCAGATCCACCCTGCCTTTTATCAACGGTTTAGGCTGGGGCGGTGTAATGGTGTGGGGGACATTTTCTTGGCACGTGACAGCCTGTCTGAGTATTGTTGCTGACCATGTCCATCCCTTTATGACCACAGTGTACCCATCTTCTGATGGCTACTTCCAGCAGGATAATGCACCATGTCACAAAGCTCACATCATCTCAAACAATGAGGTCACTGAACTCCAATGGCCTCCACAGCCACCAGATCTCAATCCATTAGAACACCTTTGGGATGCGGTGGAACGGGAGGTTCGCATCATGGATGTGCAGCCGACAAATCTACAGCAACTGCGTGATGCCATCATGTCCATATGGACCAAAATCTCTGAGGAATGTTTCCAGCACCTTGTAGAAAGTCTGCCACGAAGAATGAAGGCAGTTCTGAAGGCAAAAGGGTGTCCAACCCGCAGAGCCGGCCTTAGGTGTTCTGGCGGCCTGTGCGAACTACTCCTCTGGCCTCACTACCCCCCTCTGCCCTGTCAAACTACCCCCCTTCGCCCCTTCAAACTACCCCCCCTGCCCCTTCAAACTACCCCCCAAACTACCCCCCTGCCCCTTCAAACACCCCCTCCCCCTCTCAAACTATCCCCCCCTCTCCCTCCAAACTATCCCCCCCTCCCTACTTCTCCTTATCCTAACTTATCTTGAGGAGTCCTGCCGGCATTTCATGTTGAGCGCCGGAATAGCTCAACATGAGATGCCGGCACCGCAACAGAGTCACGGAGAGTAAGGGGACATAAAAGAAAACATTGGGGTTTTTTTTGTTTGTTTTAACTTTATTTAACATGGAGGATGTTAAATAAAGTTAAAAAAAACAACAACAAAAAAAACACGATGTTTTAATTTAGGTGCAGAAGGGGCGGTGGCGGACCCCGCGGTGGCGGCGGACCCTGCGGCGGTGCCCCCTGGAGTGTGGCGCCCTGTGCGGTCGCACACTCCAAAGGCTGGCCCTGCCAACCCGGTACTAGCACGGTGTACCTAATAAAGTGGCCAATGAATGTGTATAGTGTTACCCTTGAAGAAAATATTATTTTTGATGTTGACCATGCAGCTTCTTTTTTCTTCCTTTTCAGTTCCCTCAGCAGTTAATAATGTGACTGTAATTAACCGGACAACCACCACCGTGGATCTATCGTGGAATGTACCCAACAACACAAACACAGCAACGTATTCCTACATAATCAGTGTGACAAACGTGACCTCTTTCTTTAACGTCACTACAAACCAAAGTGTTAATAGTCAAAAAGTGATAGAATTGGTACCCGGAGTAAATTATACATTCACTGTTTATACTAAAACAGTCAATAATGTGTGGAGTTCTGCCTCTCAATCTGTTGCAGGAACCACAAGTAAGTTCTCCTCTATATTGTTAGAAGTTCTCTATACAAATCAGTACCTTTTACTTAGAACTGTGTTTTGCCTAATGATAAATGCATTATTATGTGGAAATGAGTTCACTCCATAGCCGTTTTTTCATGGACACATACACATATAATATGGATGTTATTATATGGGACATATGCTATAACATTCACTATCTTATGGAGTTTCGGTCATCATTGTGCACATTGGGTCTGTACCATAGAAAGCATTCACCTCATAAAGGCTATTCTACACCCTCATTTACGGATCCTTACCCTTTAGGTGCCTGGCTCTACTTTGTAACATTGTGGGTCAATGTTACATGACCCGGTGTGCACCCTTATCATGGCCACAGTAGCCTGGAAGGATACTGCTGCTATCCATAGATGCCAGCCACACCATCACCACACCATCTAGGAGCTCTCTCAGTTTGAAGGCTCCAGGAATCACAGCTGATTACCACAGTTCTATGGTGGCCATTGATTTGCTAGTGTAGGGGGGCAATGTTCGCATATGGTTACAAAACACCTAATTCCTGCCCCCTTTTTAGCCTGTTGAAGGTTAGCCCTGCATCCTGTGCATCTAAGCCTATCCCCAACCCACCCCATAAGGAGAGCTGTCGGAAAAGCCCTAGAAATGTCCATTGCGTCCATTCATCCATTCCCTAGCAATTGACGTTATTTCCGAGAGATGGCTTGTGTGTTTTTATTTGTCAGGAGCAACATCCTTACTGGATCCTCTCTGTGGTCATTTTTCTGATTTCTCTGGCGAATATATTAAGTGTGTTTGGGAAGGGCAAGATATTGTAGTTTCTGCGTGTTGTACAGGACCATAAGTGTAGACTTTAGCTGAGTATTGCCAGCGCAGGATGGTTACTTCTTTAAAATGATTCTCCTTATAAATACAAAGAGGAGGTCTTGTAGGACTAATGGGTACTTATCTAAGTCATTAAAATGGATTTACAAAGGAGCTTTTTGCTGTTAAATATGTTAATCTCAGGCAGAAAATGAAGGCATCATTCATACACTCTCTAGCAAGGTGTTAACATTCCTTCACCAAGGGGACAACCCGACTGGTGATCACAGAAGATCGACAGCAACTCAAATCCATACATTAAGAGAGACCTTCTAAACCAAAACTGTCTACATACATTAACTTTAAGGAAATATTGAAGAAACCTTCTGCCGTTGGTGACTTCACCTTTTCAAAACTGTCCAGATTTGGATTAGATAGAGGAGTTCAGCGTCAAAAGTGGGCGCAATAGCTGAGCTGCCGAGCCTCTTGGTATCCGGCGCATGCTGCAAGTGAACTATTATTATTCATTGTATTTATTATCATCCATTATAATAATGTATTATGGATAAAGGGAAACATGTAGGCTCTAATACCACCGCTGTTTGGTAATATCGCAGATAAATCGCAAAATATTTGTTTTTAATTCACGTCTGCTTTCTTTCAGTTCCTTCTGCTGTGACGGACATAGTACTTGTCAGTCGGACTAATAGTTCCATAACCATCAAATGGACAGCACCAAATGATGTTAGAGTTTCATTATATAAGTATAAACTAATTATTACGAATCAACCAGAGCAAATAATTACGACTTCTAACAGTAACTTTACAGCAAACTCACTGGCGCCCGGAAGCCAATATACATTTGAAGTCCGCTCAGAGATAGATAATCTGAATAGCAAAAGTGCTGCCTTCACAGTTTACTCAGGTAAGAAGGTTTTCTGTATTCGGCCGGCCATATTTCCCACTCTAGCCAGTAAAATCTTGACAAATAATTCACATGAAACGGACGGATCAGTGGATATGGACTCCCGAGTATCCATACCTGGGAATGTCTTAGCTCCGGCTACTCGGAGCCTTCCCTTTGCGGGACTGCTCACTGACGTAAGCGGGGGCGGTCCCGTGATGTCGGTGGGCGTACCTGATGATGTCAGATGAGTTCCCGCTGATGTTGGGGTCGTTCCCGCTGACATCACGGGAAATACCCCCATTTAAAAGGAAGTCGTTTTGTCTTCATCAGATGAATATTTTATTTTTGTATTAATACTTTATTAAATTTTAATTAATATTAAAAATAATTATTTTCTCCTTATTGTCACTAGTTCCTAACCAGCCTGCTAACGTCAGTGGGAAACCCATTAGTACATCGTCAGTGGACGTCACATGGGAAGCACCAAATGATCCCAATAAAGACAACTATCAGTACAAAGTGACGTGGAGCGAAGAAGATGGAAGTAGTAAAAACACGCAAACTACTAACAAAACAAACATTTCAATTCCAAACTTAAACGCAGGCTATACGTACAACGTGACAGTGAGCTCTGTGATCAGTGATACGTTTAGTGCAATGGCCCAAAAGTGGCTCCAGACAAGTAAGACCACAATTACTAACTATTTGGTATAGTGTTTATCTGTATGACTGGTACTGGGTTACCTTGTTGTAGAAGACAATTGTTGAGGACAATGCTTCATCCCTGGTTGTCTAGAGGATGCATGTATGTATGTGGCCCGACAGAAGGTGCCAAGATATATCATATCCCGACAAAATACATCTCTAGAAGTGCACAGACAACAGGGCTATGATGCCTGTAGGCAAGTGGGCTTGGGAAGATGATCTGGTCTTCCCATCCAGCCCATAGCTCTCAAGTACAAACGCGTTGGCACCTGCCTTCTGTGGACCAAAGCCCTAGACCAGGGGTAGGCAACCTTCGGCTCTCCAGATGTTGTGGACTACATTTCCCTTGATGCTTTGCCAGCATTATGACTGTAAGAGCATTACTGGAGATGTAGTCCACAACATCAGGAGAGCCAAAGATTGCCTACCCCTGCCCTAGACAGTTGCTTATGGGGTCTAATATTTAATCCCTAACTGGGTTATCAACGTACGTGGATCTTTGATCCATGATATTTCTGACATCTATTAAGTTTTTACGGCCCCGTTTGGAGAGGTGTGTTTGCAAATCCACAATTAATTCTACCAAAGAAAACCATCTCTGACTTTAATGTATTTATTTATGGTTTTGCTTGATTGAATTTGTATTTCCCCATAATCCATCGATAAGGCCTTCATAAAAAATCGAGTCATTGTAAGCCACTTCCTAAACTCTAACAGAATTGTTTCAGCGGACGTAGCAGTCCTCCAGGAAAGCTAATATGACAATTTCTGTCTTTCAGACCCATTACGTCCAACGGAGCTAACAATATCAAACATTACCAGCACTAGCGTTCTTTTCAAATGGACTCGTCCTTCAGCTTCCAATAGTGTCCTCAGTGGCTTTCAGATCAAAGCTTCTTTTGAAGGAGGGACTCCTAAAGTTGTAAATTTATCAGATTCTTCACTTAATGAATATGAACTGAAAGGTCTGATACCTGGGAACTTCTACACTTTTGAGCTGCGGAGCTACACGGTCAGTAAGATCATGGCCATGTCTTCCAGGATTCAACGGAGGGAAGTTTCATCGACCCCTGAGATAACAACTTACAGTGATCCCGACTACAAAACAGAACGCATGTGTACGGCAATATAGCTTGTTGGGAAAACCTTCCGAGGTCTTCCTTTAATGATTGCGTCATATGTAGCAACTATTTTTTTCTAGTTTACTAAATTGTTTTTTTTTTTCCATGTTTTTCCCATTGGTGGGGCTAATTAATCGGGCCATTGTACTATAAACAGAAAATGAAGAGCTATATATATACCGTTTACGAAACGATAGCACGTTTAAACAATATTTTTTCAAGTGTAGGTTTTCCATTTCTCAGTTCTGGCTGCTTGCAGAACTAAGAATTTGATTCCAGGACCATTCAGGTCAATCTGGTCATCCAAAAATGTATTAAAAAAATAGTAATGTGTTACTAATTAACGCAAGAATGGTTAAACCATAAGTATAAACATGATCCTGCCATTTTCTTTATCTTTCAATTACAATCTAAATACGGAAGGGTAGAATAAACTCTAAAAGGGTGAACGCAGTCATCAGAAATCCTGATTTTTATGTACAGAAAGAGAATAAATTATGGAAATACCCAATTTTAATCTTGCCGTTCCCTAATTCCTGCCTTTGTTTGATTTTATCTGTCCCTTATCGTTGCTTCCATCTTCCATTATTCCCGCTATACCTTTTTTTCTAACATATATTTATTGGGTTTGTTTTGTTTCAGTCCCAGATGCTGTTTCATCGTTTTCGTGTTCTAAAGTCAGCGGAGGCTACTCGCTGAAAGTGGACATAAAGTGCCCCGGGGGCTTTTTCTCTGAAATCCAACTTTTGGTTAATGAAAATCTCCGGAACAATATAACAAGTTGTGCGTCTTCTGAAACACTACAAGTAACAAGCTTGCAACCAGCGGTTGGGTACAAGATTCAAATAAAAACAGTGGCAGACACAAGGGCAACGGAGTCTGGCATTATTACGTGTCACACCGATAACGTGGGTGAGTATCGATTGCATCATCACAGAAAGCTGCATCATTTTGGGACTAAACGCTTATTTTCTAAGATCTGCTTTTCTCTATGTACCTAAAATATCCTTTTTATTTTTTAATGTTTAGGGGTTATTGTTGGAGCTGTAGTTGGAGTTCTGCTGTTCTTGCTTCTTGTTGGACTGATCGCCTTCTTCATCCTAAAAAAGAGAAGGTAAGCAAAATATGGATGCTCGCTAAATGCATGAGATCTCAACGTTTTCTTTAAAGAGACACTTCAGCCATTAAATGCACTTTAGCGGATAATATAGCTGAAAGTTCCCTTAAAATAAGACTTCCAGCATAAACGGTGGACTTGGGAAGAGGAGGTCTGCTTTTGAACTCCTAGAAAATATAGACAATATTAAGATGAATAAAACATTAGAAATAGCTCTCCTCCACATATCCCCATCTAAGTTATCCTTAAAAAAAGATAATAATTATTCATGTATATGATTGATAGAAACTGGAAAGAAAGTAAACATTTCTTTCAATTACAACTGAAAAATCAGGTTTTTATTTCAATTGCAAATGGAGAGTGGTCTCCACTGGATTAGTTTACAACAAAAAAGAAAAGAAATATTGAATTATTAAATTAAAGAATCTATGAACCAAATACTAATCAAAATATATCCCGGCTTTCTTTTAATTTTATTTTTTTTATTTATTATTATTATTTTTTCTCAGGGACGTTATGAATTTGATGTTATATATATATTATATATATATATATATATATATATATATATATATATAAAAAAGAAATTCAAAGTATGATTGTTGTGATCTTGAATTACTTACGCATGAAATGCTTTAGTTTAAGTATAAAATAATGAATGACTAATACATATTTAGTACTTGCCAATCCCTCATTTATAATTTTTTTTTACCTTTCTTTTTATGTTTATTGTCTTTCTTTTCTGTACTTTTTTGGTATTTTGGAAACAATAAAAACATAATTAAAAGGAAAAAAAAAAGTGCATATCGGGGATCTGCAGAATGCCTCTTCCCCGGGCCGTCAGCTTTGTAGTTTGCAGGAGTTGTGTTTGCTACGATACGTGGTATAGTAACCGCCTGTCGGCGCTAGCACTGGCTCAGCAAAAGTTCCTAGGGGTCTAACGAGACCACTCAAGCACAGAAAGCATCCTGATTCATTTCAATGGCAGCACTTCCCTGCCACTAATTGGCTGCTTCAAGCAGCCAATCAGTGGCCTGGAAAACTAGACCGAGGAGGTTCTGCAACATTCATTCTTCAACCCAACCCCTACGATTCATGAGCCCTTATCCTGAGGCAATGTGATGTTTTCTCTTGAATTACATTTTTTTTAACCATTTTCTCTTTTACAGAACGAAAAGTCCAGAAACGCCGATAGCCTTCGGTAACGGTCATAAAAGGTAATCCGTCGCATCCTCTGCTATCGTTAATATACCCTACGGTTTTATGCTCCATTACATTTAGCCGCTGGCCTCTGAAGCAGAGACGGGTGACTACGTAGGGCAATTGCCCCATGTGCCAGATGGCTAGTCAAGGCCTGTATATGACTTCACTTATTGTGCCTTATTGTACAATTACCTGTAAAGTGCTAAGTACATTGGTTGGAGCTTAACTAATAGAAATATACATAAATATGTTTCTGGTAGCTCGGAGGATTCCACTTTCTAATGCGATTTCCAATTGTGCTTTAAAACGGGGGGGAAATTCTCCCCTTTAATTCTTTGCCATAAAATCCTCCAGCTCATATTTAATACGTTTGTTCCATGATTTCTTTTCCAGATATCACTCTATATCTAAAGAAAAGTTTCCGACTTATTTCCAGACGCAACACGCAGACTGCGACTTTGGATTTGCTGAGGCCTATCAGGTATATTTCATGATTTATGAATTATTCATTATTATTATTATGTATTGTTTTATATAGCGCCATCAAATTCAGTAGCGCTGTACAATGGGTGGTCAGGACAATACAAGTTGTACGTAACATAACAATTTGACTTACAGAGACAACATTTCCTGACAATTCTTTTTCTTTTGATGTTTCAAAAACGAATGTTTGTGAATGTTGATGGAGTCGTACAAGCGGCCCCGTTAACCAGCGGAGCTTGAATTGTCTTCACCCCTAAATGAGAATTTTATATTTTTCCTATATCATTACTTTAATAATTATATACCATTAGTCTATGATTCTCTTCCTTCTCCGTTAGGTTTTATATTATGTGTTTATTTATACGTCAACAGGAGCTCGCCTCTGTTGGTATAAAGCAGTCCAAAAATGCGGCAGACTTGCCCGATAACAAAGTGAAGAACCGATTCACCAACGTCTTGCCATGTGAGTATTAAACATAAAGCTGCATTCTGTATCTATACATTAGTAGTTTTCAGCCAAAGAGATTCTGGAAAATCCCAAATATATAATATAATCCCCATTATATATAATATAATGTCGCAAGACAAGGGGAGACGGAAGGACTAAACAACATTCCGACCTCATCAGCCATAGAATAATGCAATGCCGTGGTGGTCTGGTGATCAACTGTTCCTGTGTGGGGTCTCAGGCATTATTCCCACAAACAATGCTTCTGCTGACAATACGTAATATAGACTTAGATGACCCATCTCAATATGGTAGCTTCATTGCTACACATTGATATAATATATAGTTGGTTGGCATTATGTTGCCCAAGCCAACATTGTAGTTTGGTGCTAGCCAACTATTTAAGGACCACGGCTATATATTTCAGTAGAAATCATGTTGCTTGAACACCATGTGTTAAGAACAGCTGTGGGAAGTGATAGGGGTTCTATCCAAGTTCTGCCATTTTTACAATCCACCATCCATTCCGTTCTCCTCTCATGTTATGTCTATGCTCCTCGCACATTGTAAAAAAGCTCCTAAGATCCCATCATAATTTATTTACTGATACCCAGTTTTTTTTCTTATCGTTTAAGATGACCATTCTAGAGTTAAACTGAGCTGCATTGATGACAATCCCTACACGGATTACATTAATGCCAACTACATGCCTGTAAGTATGACCATGTGCCATATGGCATCATTCTGGTGTCTTCAAAGATACCCTAAGGTTTTTAAACAATGTCTTAATCTGTCTGGTGCTTTAGTATATGCCTCAAATAATAGGATATCTAAGACATAGATGTCCGGGTATATAGCAAAATGTAGTTTATAAATAAAAAATACTGAGATAAATCCTACTACTTGAGATAAAAAAGTTATCTTGAAATGTAAATTTTTGTGGTATTGTAGATAAAACCACCATATACACTAAATGGACAAAAGTATTGGGACACCTGACCATTTTACCATTTCAAGTACATAAACAGTAATATGAAGTCCCCCCTTTGCAGCTATAGCAGCTTCCACTCTTCTGGGAAGGATTTCAATAAGATTTTAGAGAGTTTTTGTGGGGATTTTTCTCCCATTCATCCACCAGAGCATTTTTGAGGTCAGACACTGATGTTGGAGGAGAATGAACGGCTCTCAATCTCCGTTCCAGTTCATTCCAAAGGTGTTTGATGGGGTTGAGGTCAGGGCTCTGTGAGGCCGGTCAAGTTCTTCCACATCAAACTTATCCAACCATGTCTTTATGGACCTTGCTTTGTGCGCTGGGACAGAGTCACAGAAAAACCATTCCCACAAAGCTGAAAGCATAACATTGTCCAAAATGTCTTGGAATGCTGTATTTACTGAATAACCGATTTGTTTTGTATATGCTTTCTTTTCCTGTAGGGTTATAATTCTACTAAAGAATTCATAGCCACTCAAGGACCTTTAGACAACACGACTGCAGACTTCTGGAGGATGATTTGGGAGCATCACGTCAGTACCATTGTAATGCTGACAAACTGCGTGGAGAACGGCAGAGTATGTTAAATAAAATCATTATGCAAGCCCCTAATGTCCAGCCCACATCAGGGTGACGCACATTGATCCAGTGTTAAATATCTCCTTCTAGATGTCTTCAATACATTTATGTCATGTCAGATCTATCAAATGGAATCATCATAAGCCTAAAATCTCCAGAGAAGGAGATATATATATATATATATATAGTATATATATATGCTGCAGATGTCCTGGCCACTTAAAGAGTGTTAAGGAGACTTCATGTTGGGAATTAATTGGCATTCTCCTTCTCACATCTCTGATGATTCCATTTCAATGAACGATCATCATGAAATTATCAAGCCTTCTCTGACGGGGTACATGTGCCAACATAAACCGAGTAAAATGAATACATGTACTAACGTGAGATATTGGAGGTTGTTTACATTCATTCATTCATTTAAATTCATTACTGAAGATGAACCCATCAAGTTCCTATTAGTTGCCTATTTACAGTCTTTGCCTCTTTCATATTGATAAATCATATTGCACAAAACACTTATTTCTACACATATTAGTGATGTCTACTTCAGGTCATTTCTCTTTGCCTGTTCAGGTAAAATGTGAGCATTATTGGCCCCTGGATTATACCCCTTGTACTTATGGAGACATTACCGTGACCGTCAGCTCGGAAACAATCCTGCCTGAATGGACGATACGGGACTTTTCACTCAAACATGTAAGTCACAGCAGAAAGAGGTCTAAATAACACATATTTTTCAGACTTCGGAGGCTTTGGACATTTAATAGTATTAAAGTTATTTCTTATGCTGCATTTAGTTACAAAAACTATTAAAGTCTCCACTGTTTAATTTTTACAGGCTCACGAAGAGGGTATTAATTATGTGCGCCACTTTCATTTCACTGCTTGGCCTGACCACGGCGTCCCAGAGAACACATCAACCATCATCCAATTCCGCGATCTTGTCCGAGAGTACATGGATCAGCGAAGAAGCAAAGGACCCACCGTTGTCCACTGCAGGTAGGAGATGCTCATTAATTTATCTCTGCATCTTCAGCAGGAGAGTAATTAACATAGTACCTCTTTTCTACCTTCAGAAAACCTTCTCATGAATCAGAAATTAAATCTTACATTTTATATTACCCTTAAATTTAACACATTTTTGTTTTTATTTCCCACCTTGTATTCCGTCCCTTCATCGGGTCCATGTCCTATTGGTTCTTAATATTCAATAGCTGGTCAAAATGATACCGTATTGTTCTGAATTGGTCTACAGTAGGGGTATCAAACTCCAAGTCCTGAGGACCAGAACCAGATATTCTGGATTTCACAGTATAAGTGTCGGGTGGTCAATCAAAAGAGTTTGAACTGATTAAATCAATTGTATTCTAAGCAAGGATTTTCTTAAATCCTGGACTGTTCGTGGCCCTTGAGGGCTGGAGTTCACCAGTCCTGGTCCACAGTGTTGTGTCCTTCATAGAGATTAGCAGGAACACCCAATTTCATTTCTTACGTCTGTATTGTATCCAGAATAGACCATAATCTTATCTCATGCATGTAAAAAGGATGTCAATGTATTAACCTCTACCATTTCTGCTGGAAGGCCCTTCATCTTATTTACCATCCATTGAGTGACATAGCAGAAGTAAATAATTTGACTTTTGTCATTTCTTGTATCTTCAGTCCCGTTCACTTGAATTGTGTTTTGCAGCGCTGGTGTAGGGAGGACCGGGACACTCATTGCGCTGGATTACTTAATCCAGCAGATGGAAAAGGAGCAACGGATCGGAGTTTATGGTTTTGTGGAAAAGATGAGACTAAACCGGCCCTTAATGGTACAGACCGAGGTGAGTGGATCACATGCACTTCCATTAACAGTCCTGACCCCGCATCCTCCGCTGAATCTATCACTTTGATAATGAAACATAACATTAGAAACCGGTTTCCTAGAACTCAGGAATACCCAAAAACCTGCTCAAAAACAAATCTTTAATCATGGTAAATGTTGCTATAGTTTGATTTTGCCGGGAATGCTGAATTGTGACAGGAAATGACAGGTTAAAAGCTTATGTTGCCATGACAGCACAGAGAATCCTTAATAGCCTCTGTGCTATTGTTTATGTGACCAAACACTTTGAAAAAAGAATATAGACAGATTTTTTATGTGTTTTTTTTAGGTTTCCATATTATTATTATTGTTTATTTATTTATTGAAGTGGCCCACCCGACGTAGATATTTATTTATATACAGGG
>VKOC01009370.1:0-12053 GCA_009364415.1 Spea multiplicata | reverse complement strand
AAGTGGTAGAGGGTAATACAGTGAGGGCATTAAACATGCACGGGATAGACATACGGCTCCTGAATCTAAGACGAGACCAACGACTGATTAAAGTTTGAGTCTTTACAGCAGGAGAAACGGGCGACTAGATGGGGGCCGATCTGTTAATATATATCGTGGGAAAGATACAATGTATTCTAATAAAAGACATTGTTGATAGTTTGTTGCCAAGGTTACTAAAGCGACATACTTTGTAATTATGCAGATATTCTACATGGACCTTAACATATAATTTAATGAATCCGACAGACATTCTATAATTAGATTTATTCCTTAATATTTCAAAACAGTTTATTACATTAAATATCCTAAATTACAGAGCTTCCACGCAGTTCTCTCTTTTCCATATCATTTCTATGGTTGGTGACACCAGCATGGAAGCCCGTCTAGGTCCTACTTCACTTTTGGTCCTATTACCATCCCAAATGATTCCCTCAACTGGATTATACAGGATTACACGGGATTATACGTGATCACAAGGTGGCCTGCGGCCGTCTGTGAACATATCCAGCCAATGGCTATGGGCCACCAATGGCCATCGGCCCACTAGGCATTTGTCCTGCGTGCCAGATGCTCAGTCTGGGCCTAAACTCAAGCCACACAACAAGACAGAAGTCATACCAACATAAACTAGAATCATAATGTTTTGTTAAGGTAAAAAACTAATTAATTAGTTAACTTGCTCTAATCGCACTTCTAATGGTGAGCTGAGATGGAAGTTGCTAGGAGACAGTTGCCCCCGGCAGGGGAGAAAGTCCAGAGCACTTTGTACGATATTATTACGCAATCGCTTAGGATGAAAACACCAAAAACATTGCCTGAGAGGTGAACGGAGTTATGATGAGAAAAGACTTATTTCACTCGGGGCGAGGAAAACTATTGTGTTTCTGTTATTGGTTTATTACAGTCGTCGAAATGACGTGAGGTAAGCATGTCTGTGAAGTCGGTGATGGTGCCGGTACCGGGTCCATGATCTTCCTCTTCCGGGGCCACACTCTCCGAAGGGGTATGTAGCCTCTTCTCTTCTCTTTAAAAAAAATAATAAAAACACAGAAAAATATCTAACTTGTTTAAAAAATAGGCATCTCCCTTCCTCTGAAGAAGAGAAAAGAGACACCCCAAAAATGACAGGAACCACCCAATTATCACATGCATTAAAGTGCATATGGCGGCCGCAGTGTCCTTTTAATACGATACCAAAGGTCCTGGTATCACAGAATGTTTTGGCGCATGGGGCTCGTCACGCCGTACGTCTTAGTCAGCGACCAAGCCCTTGTTTTGAGAAGTTTTTGGGAACCTAATTTTCAAACCCATCCATTATCTGATTATTATCCTCTTTATTTACATAAATTCCCAATATAATATCACACATTGTTAATAATCTATAACACAAGAAGACAAGGAAGATTTAAATAAATATTCAAATATATAACGTTCACCTCTGTGAGGGGTAGACGGGGCAGAGTCGGGTAATTTAGAAGCGATGTATATAATTTAGCGTTGGCATCGGCTGGGGTTTATTTTGGGCTGGTGATGTCAGAGGAATCTATTTAAGGAAAATAATATGATTATTGCGTAACGCATAATAAGTAGTTTGGGTTTGGGATTCAGGGATGACGCAGCCGCTGCCGCCGCCGAATATAAAATAAAATCCTAGACCTCGAGCAGCCAGAACTTCGGAATCAGAGACGAGATTAAGGTGAGATCTGATCTGTTTATACAACGATATAACGCTTTATATGATTGAACAGGAGAAGAAATACCCAGAATTATAATTAATATAGAAGTGGAAGATTTGTAGCTTAAAGTATTTATTATTAATATTAACTATTTAATTTCTTTGTTTAATTCTCTCATATAAAAATCAGCTACTGAAATTTATTTAATTTACATCCCACGATTTTAAATAAATATATAATTATTGTATACGTACTATTTTATGTAAAACCTTTTTATTTATTTATTTTTTATTCAGGGCTAATATAGTTGATATACAATGTTTCTTTTTGTGATAACTGGTATTTTTTTTTTTTTTTAGCAGTTTATTACTTCATTGATCAACTTGTAATTGGTTCCACGGAGGTATCACGATGAAGTCCGCGGTTGTCACGGTAACGTTTGGTAAGTAATTTCACGAATGCTGGAAAAACACGAAAATCACTTAAAATGTAAAAGCTAGAATGCCTACTTACTAAAAATTATAGCAGAACGTAGACTTTGCAGCAAAATTCACATTCACTTTTTTAATTCTCTTTACAGTATTATTCCACATTTTGATTCATGACCTGAAGGCGAATATCGTTCCACCGCGTAAGTCAAATAACTCTTTAATATCTTTTTTTTTATCTTTAGAATAAATAATTGAATTAATGTTATAATCAATACATACTTGTTGGAAAAGTTTTCACATTCAAATAAATTCATTTATAACCGATTTCAAAGGGGGTGGTTTTTCTCCCGATGATTGGCTGCTTCAAGCAGCCAATCAGTGGCAAAGCTCATTTGGCCAAAGAGGAGGAGCTGAGCTGCAAGGCTGGAGCTTCAACCTCAGCTAATTTCTTTATGTTTTCTTTTAAATTTGGACAAATGAATATGACAGAGGGTGAAAGTTACTCACTTAATATGCATTCGTCTATAGAATTCTATTAAACTGTTCCTTTAATTGTAGGCGGAAGATATTTTTATATATAAAGATATTTTATAGATCGACAGAGTTCTAAGGTTCTAGGTTGCTCAAAACGTGGAACGCTCTATGTGGATTTTTGATCTAGATTTATTTTATGCATAAACCTCTAGGTAAATCAGCTCTTTGTTTCGGAGCAGCCATTTCTGACTGCTCTTTTTTGATGAGATTATATACAATAAAGCAAAGCTTCGGGCAGAAATACTTTTAATGCAGCCAATTGTGTCCGGAGAGAAATGATATTTGGTTAATTTGTTGTTTTCTATAAGTATGTTTTTAACCCACTTATTGGTTTTTTTAAATCTCAGCCGGATTAAACGATATCCAATGCACACCACCTATGTACGCAGGGTGTATAAGGTGTGATGGTAAATGTGCGAGTCTGATAGACCGAAATGCCTTTTGTGTCGCTATGTGTTATCACGGATGCGTCTGCCCCTGGGAAACCTACGAGCAGGATAATCAGTGCGTCCCGGCATCAAAGTGCGTCGTCAACTGCCCCAAGAACACACATTTTGATCCCTGCCCTAAATTTAAAGATGTCACTTGTGATACATTAAAGGAGAAACCAATCAAAGAAGACAGCTGCCGCCCCGGCTGCGTCTGCGACCCGGGATACGTTTTAGTGAAGGAGTTTGAATACCGCTGTGTAAAAGTCAGCGAATGTCCAAAGTGATGAAACCAAATGAAAATTCATCGAATGAATAAAGAGATGTTGCTGAGCGAAATGCGTGAGTGTCTTACAATACTCTTTACTTTACTGGGAGGGTGGTAGATAATTGGAACAGCCTCACAGCGGAAGTGGTAGAGGGTAATACAGTGAGGGTATTAAACCTGAACCTGCATGGGATAGAACATACGGCTCCTGAATCTAACACGAGACCAACGACTGATTAAGGTTTGAGTCTTTACAGCAGGAGAAACTGGCAACTAGACGGGGGCCGGATGGGGCCGATCTGCCAGCAGGTTCTGGGTTTCTGTGTATTGCAGGCTTTAATACATGTCAAGGGTTTATTGGGTTTGTCCACCTGAGGCTGATCCCAGGACCTTTCGGCTGCCTGTTGGCGTAGGTGCAGCTGAACGAAGTGTTGCTACCTGTGGACATATCCAGCGGATGGCTATGTGCCGCCAATGGCCATCGGCCCACTAGGCATTTGTCCTGCATGCCAGGTGCTCAGTCTGGGCCTAAACACAAGCCACACAACAAGACATAAGTCATACCAACATAAACTACACCCATGATGTTTTGTTATGGTTAAAAGATCTCTTCAATTAATTTATTAAAAGGAGCCCCGGGTATCTGATCTTCTTCTTCTGGGGCCACACTCTCCGAAGGGTTATGCAGCCTCTTCCTTCTCTCCAAAAGGGTTAATAAAAAAAGAACACTGAACTAATAACCCAAACCCCAAAATAATATCTAATATGTAAATGCCATAGACATGTCCTTTCCTCTGACCCTAGATATATCATGGGTGACATGAAGAGGTCATGAACAGACGTTGATGGAACGGTTAACTACACATCATCACGGTGCGTCTTTTGGGCAAACAATGAGTTGGGTTTTCCAGGGTAAATAAACTATAAACCATCAGAAAGAATCGATTCACAATGGCTGACTGAGCAGAAACAAAGCCACAAAAGAAAAGAGGACACTAAGAAAATAATTACTCTGCGAAGAAAGGAGGAGAGCGATGCCAAGGCTTCATCTATTGTACCTGAGGTCGCATCTAGCGGCTTCAAACAAAGTTCCCCGACATCACCCGGCGGGCAAAACACGGTGATTGGTCAACAAAAATGTATAAAAGCCCAGGCGACAGAGAAATATAAAACAGAGAAAGTTTGAACACACGAGAAATCCTGAAACAGGTAAAGCTGGGACATTTAACCACAAATGTTACAATTTGATTTCTCAACTTGTATTTTTAAATGTAATACGGCCCACAAAGTATTTATGGATCTAAATTTAAGTTTAGATTTTGAAAATAAAAATTATTATCTAAAATTAAACTCTATTGAGCAGCTGTAAATAAATTAAGACCCAAAAATGTAAAAACCCAATCATATTTTTTTTAATTTCTTAAGTTTAAGATTTTTTTGTTGTTTTTTTTTTTTTAGTAGAAATTCAGAAATGGCACTGTTTCATAAGTTTTTGTTATTGCTGCCAAGATGGTGTCTCGGGTTAAGTCGGTTTGTCGCGTGCCGAGTTAAATATTCGAATCACGAAGTTATAACGTAAACCGAAATGTTGAAATAATTTGCTGAATATTTTGTCTTTGTCAAAGGGCAACGAACAGGAAAAAAATATGTCAATCAAACTTAATCAACAATTTCTATGCACAGAAAATATGAGGAATAAAAAACACTTTAAACAAATGATAAAAGCTTTAGAATCATCTCTAATTTTTAATTCACAAATGAAGGTGCCAACTTAGAATTAATTATATATACCTGAAAAAATATAGGGGAACCATTAATTCATTAATTAATCATCTTCATTGACAATTTCAGTTTTCTATATTCCTAATAATTCTATATAATTTTCCTATATTCCTTATTCAATTTCTATATTTCTATTAATTCAACAAATGAAATACTTCAATTTTCCTATCTTCTGTTCCTTTAGCCAACCGGTTAATGTAATTCATACTCTATAAATAATGAATTTTTGCTATATGGTATATTAAAGACTAATTAAGGACTTAGTTTAAACTTACTATAAAAAGTAATTTAAATTAATTTAAATAAAATAAAACATTTAATAAATTTTATTTCTTTGAGTGACGAGAACGCTAGGAATATACGAAAAACTGAAATTGTCAATGGAAGATGATAATTAATGAATTAATGCTTCCCCTATATTTTTTCAGGTATAGTATAATAATTAATTCTTTCATTAACATAATATAAATTCATTTTTACAGATTGATAATATCATTAATATTATATAAAATACTTTTGCAGATTTATAACGTCAATATATCTATTTCTCGTAGCTCAAACAGCGGTTGTTACTCCAACAGGTAAGAATTTTTTTTTTTGAAATAAAAAAATAGTTTGCTGCTGTTTCAAAATTCCTTGTACTTAGATGCAGCGCATGGGTTAATGTAAAGGGCAACGTCCTTAAATGTGAAGATTTGGAATGTATACGTAGTGTTTTGCTTCCCTCTATTGGCTACTTATTTTAAATTACCAAAGACTGGAGTAATGCAATAATTTATATTACTTAACCCCTTAATGACAAAGCTCGTACATGTATGGGCTCAAAATGCATTGTTTTCAATGGGTTTAGGGACTGCCCACTGTCCTTAAGGGGTTAAATACCTTACAATGAACTGACTGCATTGACGATGGAACCAACAGAATAAAATAAACATTGGGGGGGGAAAAAAATAGGTTATAAACAAACGTGATTTATATAAATTATATAAAAACTGGAACTTAGTACTTGGAAGGTTGGGGTGTTTGTTGCAGATAATAGGCTTCCTGTGAAAATGAAGGACATTTAATGTAAAGTGATCGGAATGTAGGAATGTAGGGTTTGAGCGGATTATGTAATGATCAAACAGTAAGGGAGGAGAGAAAATTGACCAACGTCTCGCCCCCCCAATGGCCGATTTGTCTTTGCGATCTCTATTTTCCTGTCTATTGTATCTTCTTAAATAAAAGGACTTCTCCTCTTTGTCTGACAGTCACCTGCCCTCCTAATACCGTCTACGACTGCCTCCCGTTCTGCTACAGTAATTGTGTCAACCTCAACAGCACCGTGGAATGCGTAATCCCATGTTGGCTCGGCTGCCGCTGTATCGATGGCTACGTGTTCTCAATATCCGAGTCCTCCATAGACTGCGTGCCCGTCTCCCAATGCAACGTTTCCTGTCCTCCCAACATGCACTTTGACCCGTGTACCAAAAGTCTCCGACAAACCTGCACCACCGTATCTAAAAAACCAGTGCCTTTAAAACCCTGTCTGCCTCGCTGTGTCTGCAACCCGGGGTACGTTCTTTCAAACGATCCTATTCCTTGCTGTATAAAACACAAAGAATGCAGTAAACCTGTAACAAAATGTCCCCAACCACTGTACATTGGATGATGCAATGTATCTAAATTCCAAAATAAATGATCTCTGCTTCATCTGACTCATTTGTGCTTGTGTGTTATATATGTGAAATAATTCATTGTTGAAGAATGATGGAATCGATCTATCTCTGGTGGATTTTATTCTTCTGAGAAGGTTGTCCATGGACATGGTTGACATCCAATATGTGTCGGGGCAACGTGGAAGAAGGTGGTTCTGGTTAATGCATTAGGGAATGGTCAGGTTCTGGTCTACAGACCAAACATTCCAACCATGGAATGCTCTACCAACTTTGGGTTCGTTAAAATAATTAGGATGAGGAGAAGACCAGTAGCAGTTGGAGGACTGGACGAAAAGAATTCATGTCTAAAAGGGACGGCAAACAAAATTAGGCTTCCAATGAAGATAGGCAGTAGAAGCGTTATTAAACACTCATCTACAGACACCAGACAAGCCAGAAGGCTCGTTTCCCCCTCAGAAATCTCATGGTGCTGCCACAGCCACACGGGATTCTGGGTAGCCACATGCAAATAAGGTTAACAATTATCAACGTTGTAATGTAATGGTATGAAGATAGGGGGATATAGAAATATAAATTGATTACATAAACACTAAAACAAGCACAAGAGATATTTATGTTTTCTATCATAAGGGCTGAGCAACCATCCAGACAAACAAAAATGAATGAGGTCATTGTGTAAACAATAAATGTATTGCCCAACATGATAAAAAAAATGAATAAAA
Source organism: Spea multiplicata (assembly GCA_009364415.1). NCBI lineage: Eukaryota > Metazoa > Chordata > Amphibia > Anura > Pelobatidae > Spea > Spea multiplicata. The sequence continues at coordinate 4,512 of VKOC01009370.1, read as the reverse complement.
AAATCTGTTTAAATTAAAATAATTTAAATACGTTAATAAAAATTATAAAATATTAATATTCACTTTTTTTAAAATATAGAGATATTAAAAATATATTGTGATGCGTGTGGCCCAAAGTTAAGACGGTGGGGGGTACATAAAATCTGCAGCAAAGTTCACATTTTTGTTTTAACAGCGTTATTCCAGATTTTTAATCCATGACCTGAAGGCAAATGTTATTCCACCACGTAAATCAAAGAATATTTTATATTTTCAGAATAAAGGATTGAATATACAAAAATGGTTACAGAATACATTTTACAGTTAATATATTTTATGGAAAACTTACATACATTTATAACTGATTTCAATGGAAGTGATTTTTCTGCCAACGATTGGCTGCTTCAATGCCTTGTTTGCGTTATTGCGAAGAGGATTGGCACAGACACCTGGGGCCAACTTCTATTGGGTTTCTCTACCTGCGGCTGATCCCAGGACGCATCTTCTGTGACCGAGGACCGGAGCTCCCACTCAATTCCCGCTTTTCCTTGTCATTCTCCACCTTGGTGACACCGGTATGCCCTTAGAAGCCTGGCTAGGCTCTCCTTCAATGTTGGTCCTGATGGCCCCTTTCCCTCCGTCCTACTGAGAAATCTGAAATCAAAGCCTGTATGTTCTAAAATACAACTTAAAATTGGCCGATTACCATCCGAAATTATTCCCTCAACAGGATCGTATGTGAAAACACCCAAAAGCATTATCTGAGAGGTAAACAAAATTATGATAAGATAGTCGTTAATTTGGAAACTCCACGGCACAAAATTTCTAAATACTTTCAGTCACTAAAAGAATCCAATCCAAGAATATTTATACACAAAGGGGCTTTATTATCAGTTTCAAGAAGAACAAGAGATGGGATTTCATTTAATAACCCAAAATGTTGTGATGTTACCATATCAATGAAGTCGGTGATAGTGCCGGTAAGGCCACAATGGAGCACCGGGTATCTAATCTTCTTCTTCTGGGTCCACACTCTCCGAAGGGTTATGCAGCCTCTTCCTTCTCTCCAAAAGGGTTAATAAAAAAAGAACTAATAACCCAAAACCCAAAGGAATATCTAAATTGTAAATGCCATAGACACGTCCTTTCCTCTGACCCTAGATATATCATGGGTGACATGAAGAGGTCATGAACAGACGTTGATGGAACGGTTAACTACACATCATCACAGTGCGTCTTTTGGGCAAACAATGAGTTGGGTTTTCCAGGGTAAATAAACTATAAACCATCAGAAAGAATCGATTCACAATGGCTGACTGAGCAGAAACAAAGCCACAAAAGAAAAGAGGACACTAATAAAATAATTACTCTGCGAAGAAAGGAGGAGAGCGATGCCAAGGCTTCATCTATTGTACCTGAGGTACCGGCTTCAAACAAAGATCCCCGACATCACCCGGAGCGCACATGGTGATTGGTCTACAAAAATATATAAAAGCCCAGGCGACAGAGAAATATAAAACAGAGAAAGTTTGAACACACGAGAAATCCTGAAACAGGTAAAGCTGGGACATTTAACCACAAATGTTACAATTTGATTTCTCAACTTGTATTTTTAAATGTAATACGGCCCACAAAGTATTTATGGATCTAAATTTAAGTTTAGATTTTAAAATGGCTTTATGAATTGGTTTTTGGTTCCACCTTAATCACCACGGAAATGATGAGTTCTCAAAGGGTTAAATGTGATTTTAATTTATAAAAATTACAATAGATCGTAGTCTGGAATCTAGATGTCTGGAGTAATTCTACACTCCAACACAGAAACCAAAGCTATGATTTTGTTTATAATGTATTTTCATTTAATTCAGTATTATTAATATTATTATTATTTTTATTATTATTATTATTTTTATTTATTTTTATTTTTTTTTTTATTATTATTTTATTGAAATAAAATTATTATCTAAAATAAAACTCCTTGACAAAATCCGAATAAAAATATATTCCAATTACCTTAGCGCACTTTTTAATATATCTACGGCTGAATTTATGTTGTTGGGCAATCATGAGAGCTGTAATTAGCCAAGAGCCAAACTGGCAAGTTTCCACCCGGAACAGGAAAATTCTAAATCTTGGAAACAAACTGAATGATTCACAAAATCAACAAACGAGTGGCAAGGCTCTGGCTGTGTCCTGATCACAGCGGAAATAAACCCAACGTTTGCTCCGTATTAAGAAATCTGCACCAGAATTAAAATAAATAGTACCAAAAATATAATAACATTCACATTTTTTAATTTCTTAATTTAAGTTTGTTTTTTGTTTGTTTGGTTTTTTTTAGGTAGAAATCAGAAATGGGCCTGTTTAAAGTTTTGGTATTGCTGCAGATGGTTGTCTTGGGTAAGTCGGTTTGGTCCAAGTTAAATATTTGAATTAGTAATTATTATTACGTAAATTGAAACGTTGAAATAATTTACGGAATATTTTGTCTTTGTCAAAGGGCAACGAACAGGAAGAAATCCGTCAATCAAATTTAATGAAGAATTTTTCTGCACAGAAAATATGAGAACATTTCTAAATTAGAGTCCTTTAGAATGATCTGTAATTTTTAATTTACAAATTAACCCCTTCCGGACCGGCGTTTGCATACTGCGTCTTCACTTGAGATCGCTGCAAAGCGATCACGTGCACGGAATTGAGGGCGAGTGAAGCTGCTTAACTGATGGGCTGGGAACACCCGCGTCAGTTAGCAGCCGCCCTGCTGATCCAGCGTTCAACAGCGCGCTGGATCCGTAAAGCAGTGACGTACCTGGTACGTTCCCGTCTGCCTGTGACCCGGACCCGGAGTACCAGTACTTCCCGTCTCGAAAAGGGTTAAATAGCTTAAATAAATTAAGATTTTTATTAAACAACAGCTTAAAACATATGTGTAAAGCGCTCTTCTATTGTCTTACCCATTTTTAATTAATCATAATTATAGAAATGAATAATTTTATAACTATTTCTATTAAGCTAAGTTAGATTCATTAACTACTATAAAAAAACAATTATTTCTTGAGTGAGAGAGCTATATTATATTTAATTATATATATATATTGAATTTATAATATTATATATAATATATTAATTAATATAGATTAATTAATGGTCCTCTATATTTTTAGGAATATTATTAATTCTAGGTTTGCACCCATTTATGAATATTAATAGTAAATAATTTTACAGATTTATAATATCTTTTCTTAAGTAATGCATTCGGATTTTCAAGATCTATTTCTCGTAGATCAAACACTGGCTGCTCCAGCATGGAGGGAAGAGATTTTTTTATTTTTTCTAGTTTGCTGCGTTTCAAATTCCTTGTCTGAAGTGGCAGGCATTCGGTTATTTCAAGGGTAAGGGTCTTAATGCATATGTAATTGTTTTGCTTCCTTATTGGCTACTTTGGAGATTTAAATATATAATTTTTTTTTTTTTTAAATTACCAAAAACTGGGGTAATGTAATCATTTCGATCACTTAAATACTTTACAATGAACTGACTTTGTTGACGATGGAACCAACAGAAAAAAATAAACTTTTAGAACAAAATAAAATAATAGGTTATAAACAAACCGGATTAATATAAAATTTATAAAAAATGGAATTTGGAATTTAATCTAAAATTATCGGAATGTAGGGTTGAGCGATTATGTAATGATCAATACAGTAAGGAGAGAAAATGACCAAATCTCGCCCCCCCCCAATGGCCGATTGCTCTTTGCAATCTCTATTTTCCTGTCTATCTTCTTAAATAAAAGGACTTCTCCTCTTTGTCTGACAGTCATCTGTCCTCCTAATACCGTCTACCGCTGTCTCCGGATCTGCTACAGTCATTGTGACAACCTCAACAGCACCACGGAAGCTTGCGTAAAGCCATGTTGGCTCGGCTGCGACTGTATCGATGGCTACGTGTTGTCCTCCGCGTCCTCCAACGTCTGCGTGCCTCCCTCCCAATGCAACGTTTCCTGTCCTCCAAACATGCACTTTGACCCGTGTACCAGAAGTTTCCGGCCAACCTGCGCCACCTTATCTAAAAAAACAGTGCTTTTAGGTTACTGTCTGCCTCGTTGCGTCTGCAATGTGGGGTACGTTCTTTCCAACGATCCTATCCCTCGCTGTATAAAAACCAAAGACTGCATTAAACCTGTAGAAAAATGTTCCGGTTCACTGTGCAAAGTATGATACAATGTATCTAACGTCCAACATAAAAGACCTCTGCTTCGTCTGACTCGTTTGTGCTTGCGTGTTATTTATGTGAAATAATTCATCGTTGAAGAATGATGGAATCGGTCTATCTCTGGTGGATCTTATTCTTCTGAGAAGGTTGTCCATGTACATGGTTGACATCCAGTATGTCTATAAGTAACCCTCACCCTCTGTACGGACTTCACTGAGGTTGAAGCTGCAGCCGTAATGGTCCTACCAACCACTGATTGGCTGCTTAAAGTAACCAATCAGTGGAAAGAATGGAAAAGCAGTTGTCATGTCAATTAAA
>VKOC01009365.1:0-16971 GCA_009364415.1 Spea multiplicata | reverse complement strand
GGGGCCTGCAAAGTTTTAGCGATCAATGAGCTGAAAGTCCCTCCGGGAGTGAAGAATAAAGGTGGTTTCCCTTTAGCTCGTCCTCCTGGTTTACGAACTGCCAAAAGATTTCAGCTACTTCAAAAATCTGCAAAACAGATTTTAACAGATGATAGGTTTAGATTAATACAGTTTAATAGTTTACCTTTAAGAGAAATGCATATATATCATTCAAGTGTTAGACGTGGATCTTCATAAACCATATGCCAATCTGCCTGTTTTTACCTGTGCTTTCTAAGAAAGGACTAGCCATGCATTGAGGCTTGAACTTCACTCAGTCGATTACAGCTTGGAGTGCCCATCCTCTGTGCTCTCTGGTACAGGTCAGAGTCCCCAAAGTAACGAGCTCGGTACAGCAATCCTTCCTCTGATGTTAAAAGAAAAAGCAAAATACTTTATAAGTTAGAATTGTATATAATGCAAACCATTGTATGTTGAAACTGAGTAGATTACACCAAACAAGTAAACAGTATAAGGGCAGCTTGGTTTGGGACTCCCGCGATATGTCCATTCTATGTTCAGAAAAGCTAGGTTTCCACACCCAAACAACATGTGACCACTATCAAGCCCATGACCACTGTGACTGTGATCATGCAGTGCGAGAAAGGCAAGTTGAAAAGTCCATGTGTTTCAGTAGTCTCAGTAGCCTCATGAAAAGACACAACTGCAGAGTATCTGGTATGACAAATATTTACTTAGCAGACACATACTTCTCCGTTCAGTGCTCTGTTCCCCAGTGCATAGTGTTGTAAATGTTGCATGGCAGTGCACAAGTACTGCTAAGATATTCCTTTACGGAATAAATATTCTGCAATTGTTTCCACAAGCTATGACCTACAATCTTTGTAGATGATAAAACAAATATAACTAGAAACCCATTGAATAGATAGAGCCTGTCCTTACTTATGCTAAATAGTGTCATTCTTTCTCCTTGCTATTACCGTATTTCCCCATGAATAGGACGCACCTTTTTTCACAAAAATTGTCAGTGGTTGTAGATTGCAGCTACTACTTCCCAGTCCCTCCCTGCAGTCACCTGACAACTTGCCCCGCCCCTTTCTGATTAACAGTCCCTCCCTGGAGTCACACAGCGACTATTGGCCCCGCCCCTTTTCTTATAGCATCCACATGGCCCAGCAACTCATTTAACAGTAAGTATACCATTATTATTTAGGCTGCTGACAGTTAGGAGAGGTGGGGGTTAATTTAGGGGCAGTTACGGTTAATTTAAGGCAACTATGGTTGATGGGGTCTTAAAGGTTAATTTAGGGGCAGTTAATGGATAGGAGTGATGAGGATGAAGAGTATTAATTTAAGATAAAACTTGAGTTCAATAACTATGTAATACATTTTTTTTTTCCAAATTTCGGGCCCCAAAATTAAGAAGCATCCCAATTGTTGTGTGGTGCATAATATGATGGTGCAATACAAGTCAATAAATAAAAATAATGTACTCACTCTGTTGCTTTTCTTTCCAGCAGTTATTCCTAAGGTTTGCTATGAAGTCTTCTTCTACACTCCTCTCTACGCTTCTCAAATTTGACCCAGTGTACTCCTCATCAAAACTATCTGATACAAAGTAAGGGACCTTTAACTGCTCAGTTGTCCTCCTGTTTATGTGACCAACAGACCTGTAGATAAAAATACACAGAGAATTTTAGATGACTTTTTTATATTACATGTGAGCATAACAAAATACCCTTGTGTGAGGTTGAGTGTTTCAAGTGACTTCACCTGTAACTACAAACCTCAGCGTCACTATAATCACTGCTGAAACGAGACAGATATCATACAAGAATCAATTTGTTTTCGGGTAAATGGCTGTGGAGTGTGTAGCAACATTGTCTTCCCTTGCTCCAATCTTGTGACAGACTGCACCCCAATATGTAAATTAATGACAGAAAGATGACAAGTTTATTGTAGTGAAGAGTCAAATGCTAGAGGGTCACATTTCCAAATGCAAAATTGTCCCTTTGTTTGCGGTTTACAGTGTGCCAGTAATGGCTGTAATATAAGAGTGATCCCTATATGGTGTATATGTGGTATTGCATTTTAACTAACATTAAAATCACTGCTCCAAAATAAACAAACATTGTAAAATTAGGCATCCTGTATAAAGACAGAACTTACCCAGCAAAAGTATTAAAGAGTAACTTAAACATCTGAAAAAGCTAAAACATTGTTCTATTAAAAAATATAATCTAACTTTACGTTTTTTTTTTTTGTGTTTGTTAAGGCACTGTAGATGAGGCAATATATTACTAAATGTTCGGATTTCACATTGTATTTATAGCAGTGCAACATGGTAAATTATATCTAACTTTTACAACTTGTGTGACATCTATACTAGAATAAGCAGCTAAACATTTTGTAGAATTGTTTGCAAACTAACAGAAATTTATTCTAGTTCCATACTGTATATAAAAAAACAATTTTATGTACAATAAGAGTACTTACGGTCGATGGCTCAGGCTGTAAGGTGGATTGGACACCATCATTTGACTGAGGGCAGAGACTATGATGAGGATTAGAATGGGCATCAGCTGAACAAACATTCCAAAGCTACCCTAAAGAGACAAGCAAAATACACATGGTTGACACAAAAAGAAAGTAATGATTTACTTCAAGGGTCTGACATGCTCACATCTCCAGAGATTGTGTGTGCCCACATATTCTTGATTACCACAGTCAGTTGAGTGTGGTTGGGACAAGGTACATAGGTTTTTTGTTTCTAATGCCAATTTATTTTTTGATGCAGGGCGGCCGTTGAGTAAGCTGAACTTGAAACCACTAAACTAAGCTAGTTCAAACTTGTCCATTCATAAGAAGTTGAGTTGGTGCAGTTCAATTGCACTCAACAGCGATTGGGTCAATCGTTGAGTTGGTCAACCAAATTGTCAAGTTGGCAGCCACAATGGATTTCTGACCTAACTTGCTTTTAAGCCTGGCTTTGAAGACAGACTGACTTTTTAATGAGATGTTTCTTAATTGATTTCTTTCATATGTGTGTGCATTGCCAGACCTACTTTGTTCTTTCTTTAAAATTGTAAACTAAACTATTTTACTGACCTCTGCTTGGTGATCTCGCCTGTCTTGCCTCTGTGCAAAACGCATCCGTCCATTACTGTATACATGAACATTACCTGCAAGTATTAAGGATCAAAATGAGTTAACTGGAAGCTGCCTTCCATATTACATAAATGGTCAGAATATCCAGCACCATAGTGTGTCATGGTGATAAAAACGACATAAATATGCATGCATGTGGCCAGATGATGTAACATAATATAAAGGAATTTTACTTGAAAGGCTGGCGGAATACACATGTGCCCTATTGTTTTGCATTTTGATTAAGTGTTTACATAGGTACTTACTAGAAGGGAATCCACCACCAAAGAACATGTTGAAGAGGTCTTCAGGAGAGATGTCTGCTTCAAACCCTCGGTGGAAATCGGAGTGTCCATGTCTTGAGGCACTAACCTTTTCTTCTCCGAACTGGTCATACTGCCTCCTTTTCTCTGGATTGCTTAACACTGCATAGGCATTCCCAATGGCTATATAGGAATTAGACAAAGTTAGAAAGTATAAAACAAAATAAGTATACAATTATATAGCAACTAAACACACTATCATGCTTTAAGCAGTAGAGGAAGAGAGCACCATTCTAGTGGCCGACTGACTGTACTGGTGTGAACAGACCCCTGCCCGCAGCATTCAACAAGCCAGTGCCGGAGCTGACTGGGGGAAAGTATAAAGCGTGCACCTCAAAATTTTAAAGGGACCATGTGACACCACCTTTTTTGTCCCACATGTTATTTTGACCTCATTCTAGTTTTCATGTATTGCACCACCTGTTTTAAAGGGCTATATTCACAAACATTCCCAAAAATTAAGGGCTCACAGTAGAGGACTGCACTGGGAGGCGGGTCCCATGGGACCCGCCAAAAAACTTGCGGGCGCGGGCGGTCAGGCACTGTACCTGCGGGTCCCGGTAATCGCAAGGCTGCCTTCTCGCTGCTCCCTTACAGTGTCTCCTAGCTTGCTCCGCCCAGGAACAAAACGGAGTCATGTGATGTGACGTCACTTCCTGTGACTCTGCCTTGTTCCTGGGCGGAGCAAGAGAAGAGACGCTGTGAGGGAACAACTCGAGGGCAGCCTTGCGGGACTGCGCTGGAAATCAGGTAAGGAGGCGGGCATGATTGGCCACAAATGTGGCGGGAGCAGAAAACCCACACTGCGGGAGCGGGATTAAAAAACGCGGGAGAGGGATTAAAAAAGTAGTCCTGCGCAGGGCTCTAGCTCACAGACCCCGTACCTTGTGCTGGTCGAATTCCACCTCCCCCTGCTTGGCGCCTGACCAGGACCTAGCCACCAATTCATGAAACAGAGCGGTGGCTAGGAACAGAGTGTATGCCAGCCGACAATTAGAACTGCGACGCTACGCACACCCGTTGTCACAGGTCGCTCTTTGAGGTTATACTACATTCAGGAACCCTGGTTTTATTACCTATAATCTTTAAGACTGAGGTTTACCCAGCCACGGCTATGGAACTCTGGCCTGGCTCCCCCTCAAACTATACTCGGGGATGTTTCCGACGTTGTCGCTCAGGGTCCTGACGTTGGATCACGTCACTTTTTGGAACACAATATCCTCTGACCTAGAGCTCTCCATTGGTGCCCCTGGATTGATGCCCCTCCATCGGGATCACCCCAAAATAGTGGGTATTTCTGTCCACAGAACTGTATAGAGGCACCCGGCTGTATGGTGGTTGACCAGATTATGTCTGTGCTGTTCACAATAAATCCAGTTCTGTTTGCATCTTAAACTCCTTGAGCTTTCAAGGGAAAGGAAGATCTCTGCGACTGAGCTACTCAGTCTGAGTACTGTTCTCCGTCACAGACCACACAGCTAGCATATGCCTTAAAGTGCATATGATAGGAAGACTATCCCTTTTAGCGCAACCCTACTGAATAGTGATTCTAAATAAATAAATGCAACTTTCTAGCACATGAGGTCTGTTACAGGACACAGATTCATTCATGGATAGGTACTACTATTTTACATTTAACAGCATGTAGAATGTATTATTGTTCCTAGCTTTAAAATCACTTAGAAAAGGTTTTAGCGATGCCAAATTCACCGCCTATGAATACATTTATCAGCTGCAGTAGACTTAGGTCTGGAATGTATTTTACAACTACATGATAAAAGACAAATAAAAATGAGTTAGTGAGCACAAAGCAAGAAACAGTTAATCCTTTAAGCTCTCACTTGCAGCATTTTGGTCAACCTTGGACCCTCTGAACCTTTAGCCACAACAAAGATTATAGTAAATCATACGTGGAACAAACAAAAGGAGCTTCAGTGCGCTGGACTGTAACCTGGTTTTGTAATGTATGCTATCCGTAATGCATGTGCTAATACTGCATACATTACTGTACATCTCTACAGTGTCTTGTGATATGCCGTCTGTAATATAGTCCAGAAGTCTCAAACTATGCAGACTGATTCTCAGGAATCCCGAGATTCGGCAACCAGTGAGAAGGCTGCACAATTTGCCATTTTCAGCACCAAACATAATTTGCTTATAACCATATTAAAGATTAAAGGGGTCTGTGTTTTTCAATTATGCATCTGCTGCTATACAAAGAAGATGCTATGGAGAAAAGAAAAAGCTAAACATAATGGAGTACTGTTCACTGTATATGCTTTGTGTTGTCGTTGATGAAAAACAATTTCTGTTCTTTAAGAGTGTTTTGGTATTAAGTTATTTCAGGATCGGAGCTAGTGTATGTATGTTTATGGATGTGAAATATTTCCCTAACCTGCCAAGTACACCCAAAAGCCATCAGTCCAAATTGAAAGTGACCCTGCAGGTTTGGCCCAGGAGGTACCGGGGCTGTCTATTTGCTAAAGAGGGAGTTTGCAGGAGAGTTGCACATTTCAATGCCATGATATCACTATATATAATGGACATGAAGATTTTTTATCTTTTTTTAAATTCTCCTTATTAATTAACCGATGTATTATAAATCCCCTCATAATGTCCTCATTTGTGAACAGACTCATTAATATAACTTGGGGAAAAGTAAATTAAATAATTTGCATTTCCTAGATGCTGCATGGTTTTAAATGGATTTAAATCTAATGTAACTTGCAAGAGCGCAGTCCTCTGCTACTGCATCAGTATGTATTTTGCTCATATTTTTGTTGATTTTGTATTTCCCCTCCATTACAGTGGATAATATGCCGACACTTTAAATACAATGTATTCATGTTTTAGGCCAACAGGTATTAGTGGTTTAATTTATCACACATTAAACAGGGCAAATGATGTTTAATTATTAACATGGCTACAAAGACAATAAAAAGTGGCGTTTAGCTAGTTGAGCTAGTTTATAATGGTGTAATGTTATCCGGGGAGGCAAAAAAAGTATTCAACTAAAGATCTCCAGGGCATTTATGCATGCTTGGCAGATATGTATGCTTGGCAGATATGTACCTGGTACACTTAGAAGAAAATGCATTGTATTATAGGGTTTCTTATTACGTCAATACAAGCAAAAAATTAACTCAAACTTCCTGAGCCATGTACACACTTTCTTAAAATCCGCATTAATTAGGTCAATAGGACATAGAAAACATCTCCATAAGTGCTTGGGGCAAAGATAATCAGTGTTATACAGCGCAGAATTGCTTCACCTTGTTTGCGGTCCTTATTATCTTTAAAAGCCCTCAGTAAACAGACCTAATTCAGGCAAGGAGAACATTATGTACTTGCTACTGGTCACTAAAGTGTGTGTTTGCGGTAAAGACCTGGTATGTTCTGGATGTTTGCAGAATGGTTTAAATAGTGCATGACAGAAATAATGAGATTCAGAACACGAGTTGGGTATAAACAAAAATGTATACATACTATGCAAACAAATATATGACTCATATGAAAAGAAGAAACCTATTCAACGCAAGAAAAGAATATTCTTTTGTTTGTTTTGAAAACATATATATATATTATCTCACAAAAGTGAGTACAACCCTCACATTTTTGTAAATATTTTATCTCTTATTATATCTTTTCATGTGACAACACTGAAATTATTCTCTCCTAAAATGTAACGTATATAGCCTGTATAACAGTGTAAATTTGCTGTCCCCTCAAAACAACAACACACAGCAATTAATGTCTAAACCTTGGCAACAAAAGTGATTACACATGAAAAGATAATAAAATATTTACAAAAACATATAATTTGCAACTGCACACAACTATTGTGTGTGTGTTTGGAGACACAAGCACATGTTACACCATACAAAAAACAAAAACTGTCTGCGCTTCTTACCCTAATAAAGTTGGCAACAAATATATAGACATAATATAAATGAGAGGTTTTGGTTATATGAATTGGCCAAAGCATAATTAAGCTCACCCGCCACGTCAAGGCACACTCTCAATAGGGTGAGAACCTACTCTCACCTCCTACATAGTGGGCACACAAAGCAATTTATACTGCTACCAAAACCAGATTAATGTGTTGGGGGAGGTGCAATTAAACCTCCTCCCATTTAACCCCTGGACAGCAAGCTGCAACCAGACTAATGAGGAGCCAACAGCCTCAAATATGTGCAAACAGGGAAAAGAAAAAATGTCGGTGCGCTAAGCTAGTGCCTTGACGTGGCGGGTGAGCTTAATTATGCTTTGGCCAATTCATATTTTTTTTCATGTTCATGTTCAATTCATGTTTTTGTTTTTCGTATACATTGTACAGCCAATACACTGTTTTTGCAGCATGCTTACACCTGTTTGGTAGGCCTCGTATTATACATTTGTATTATTTGAGCCTGTGACTAGCTTAGCGCACCGACATTTTCTCTTTTCCCTTTTTACATGTTACACCATGTAAGGTGACATGGGTTTCCTTGCTCTTGAGGTTTGTAAAGGTCTGGTTAGTAGATATTTCCATAGAATCATCATGCTCATACAGTATATCACAAAGGGTAGTAGGATTCTGGACCAGTGTCATGTCAGCCGGTTCATACAACAGAGCAAATGGCAAAGATTCTACTCCCCTGGAAACACAATACAGAGTGCCTCCTACAATGGTTTTCTGAGTTATGGACACACTGAATGCCAGTTATGTTGGCAAGACAAGCATCAATGATAGACTTTCTACAGATGTGTAGCATTTCCAGGAGTGTACAGAATTATATATTTATATACAGCTGTGATCAATAGATGAAATGGAACATATTGGCATTGTCCAAACCAATGCATAATTCTCACAGTAAGCAGAATACCTTACATGTCACCGGAAGAACAATTACAATTAGGCAATTATATATATATAATTATATATCACTTGTAACACATCAAGGTGTTTCTGGTTTTCGTAGAACCCAATGAGCCTCAAATTAAACTTTATAATAATCTGGCAGTCTCTTCATATGTCTGTATCGTAGATTAATTTCACAAAACCCCTTTGTTTAATGTTGGTAAGTACAATGTATGTATCTTGTGACACAAACGGCATGTAGGCCCTTTACACAAGCTCTTTAATTGATACCTCCTGATACTCAATTGAAGTCTTATCGCTCAATCCAGTTGGTTATTAATTGTCAAGCTATGGATTATCTTATCTCCTGTATGTCTAGAATGCAGCACCAAGCAGGAAAGGTTAACCAGGCCATTGGAATATAAATGTGCAAGGGAAAGTGCATCCAGAAAGCAGAGAAAATCTTTATTATTAACTAATAATGTGTAATTCTGCAGTATACTTTTCTGAAGTGCAAATCATATTTATATCGTATCTCACACAAGACGTTCGACTCAGTGGCAGACTTTTGACAGGTTGCATATGTACATGCCAGAAGCTTTACAAGCAGCATTTTTAATTTGGTATAGGGGATCTGTCCAGAGCTCTATGTTATAAGGTGCAAACAGGCATAGCATAGATTCACGGACTAGATCCAATATCTTTTTTTAAACCATTATTCTGATTTGAGAGTAGTGTACAATGCACAATAGATTTTGCTTACATTAATTCTTTTACATGAGGCTTGTGGGAGATTTTATTAATATACCTACATATAAGCAATGCATCCTCAGAAGAAGACATATGTCCAAGTGATGATGAATGTATATTTTTTCACATGCTTTTAAAACCATGCTGACATTAATTTTGTTATTATAATCAGTAAACCAAAGTGCATTATCAGCAGAGCCTGCATTACAAGGTTCTGGATATCTGTTTATAATAGCTGTCTGTGTGTAGAGTTCTATTATGTGTATTTGTCATAATTATGATGCTCTGTGTGTTTCTGTCATTCTTTAGTTATCGGGAGGAGTGCTTCAAAATTATAGCAATTGAAACCTTATGGCATTCAGACATTAGATACCCAGTCTGTGAGTTCACCAGTTACAAGGCCATTCTGTTTAGACCAAAGGCACATATCCCATCCCCATACAGTTGCATAGGCAACAAGTGTGTGCACGTGGCCACCAATTCTTAAATTAAATTACCGTGCCACTTTAGGAATTATAGACTGCTGTCTAATCCCAGAGCCATACAAAATGATACATATGTACAGCGCTGTGGAATATGATGGCACTATATAAACCAATAAACAAAATTAACAACAAATTTGAACAGAGACCCAGGTGTTTTTATCGGTTCTAATAGGAATATTCTTTAAACTAGAAGTACTAGTTTAAAAAATAAAAATAAATCACAAAACCAAAATGTGCTGATGTAATGAGACAAGTCACTGACTAAAGCACCATTTCAAAATAGGCACCTTTAAGAGACATTTAAAGACAATTGTGTCATGTAAAGCCATCCATGTCAAGCCCACTACATTCTATACAGTATGGCCGACCTCTATAAGCTCTTACCTTTAAAAGCTTCCGTAGCTCCAGGGGCACGGTTCTTATCTGGGTGAAATTTCAGTGCTAGCTTTCGGTAAGATTTCTTCAGGTCCTCTTCTGTAGCATCTCTGGTCACACCCAAAGTTTCATAGTAGTCTTTACATTGTTTTATTCTGGGGAGAAAAAGAAGTGAATGCATAAATATTAGGGGGATCTATTAAAAGACCCAGTTCAAATATTTTATATAATAAAACTGAAAATAGCTGAATAAATCGGTCTTTGTGTCGAAACATATCCTATTTTCCTTTACAGAAAACTGCTGATTAAGTGTCTGGTTGAATTTCTTAGTTATTGAATGACAGATTTAAGAGGTCTGTTAATGTGTTATCGGACATATGAAATGGCAAGGAGTCGATAACAAGCAACAATGGAACCTTGTTAAACCAGTATACGGAAGCAGCTTTTCAGACAGCTTTCATTACGCTTAATATTTGTGTGTGAAACAGCACCATCATGTGGCAATGTTACATTACATTTGCAATAAAGTGTTCAGAGTGACATACCCAGATACATATCAAAGATACAAAGTTATGTATCTAAATTCTGGTACGCTGTGCAAGAACTATGGAATTTATGCATTAAATAAATCTGTTGAAAAGATTTGAGTCTTTTAAATGATTTTGTGTGTAATTGGAAAGTTACATGCTGGCAACATGAGGAAGCACATGAAACTCCAACATGGTGCATCCACAACGCACTCCATCATGCTTTCCTATTGAACGCTTGTGGTTTTGCCATGGGGGATCTAGAAAGCAGGTGTTTGATGACTAGGGTGTACGGGAGGTTGGCATAACTCACTTTTTTACCGCCTCTAGCTGGTCTGGCGTATAGTTCTTGCCTGTATCACCCCCAGCCTCCCCGTTGGCAGAAGGAGTGGAGTCACTTGCATTCTTCCGTCGTCGAGGACTTGAAGGTTCTGTGCTGTCGGACTGGGTGCTGTTGGGATGGCTGTTTTTCGTGAGGGATTCTAGGAGCTCTAAGGAATGAACAATATTTGGGTTAATGTGTACTCTTTAAATTTATCAATATATGCAAAGACACAGCTGAAAATACACCTATGGTGTGTTACATTTGGAAAACAGAGAAATTATATTTTGCCATTCACAAAGATCAGCTAGAACGGAACTTCTCATGTTCTTGGTGGTGACTGTGAGTTATCCTTTAATAACAGTTTTAAAAAAACTAGCATAAGAAAAAATGCATTTTCCAATGCTCTAGTTTTTCCCATAATGTAATGTTTTCAGGCAGCTGTACATTAGTAATTTGTGCATTGTAGCTGTATTTTCTTAGCCCAGCTAAACACCCTGCCTCCTTATCATAAACATAATGGCTGAATATTAATAACCAAGCTAGAGACTGGGACCAATTAATGTATATTGGGGGAAAATAACTTCATTAGCACACCTCCCCAGGGTTAGCCCCCCGCATTAAGAATTTTAACAAAAAAAATCAACTGAAATTTGGATTTTTTTAAAATTGATTTTAGTAGATATTCATTAGATCCAGTAAGATCAACTGTTTTTTTTGTTAGATCTATCATGCAGGAGGTGGTATTCACAGTCCTATATGTTGGGGGGGACAAAAAAAACAAAATACTAGTCCAGCTTATGACAGGAGAAAAAAAGAAAAAATCAGCCGTAGAAAATGTCAGTATTGTCCATAAATATTTTGTGATCTAGATGCTTCTTCTCATGGCTAACATATTTAATTTTAACGTTCCCAGGATTTCTCCAACTACCCATGATTTAACATTCTTTATGCTTTAATATTTCCACGCACACACACAAACATCATTATTAATGGTTACCCCCACTAAGATGAGATATTTGTAATGGCTTCTTGGGATTTTGCAGTACAGGGTTACGCAGCCGTCCATAGAAGTTCCTTGAATTATTTATGCTTAAAAGTACATAGCAATTAAACTCAAGGATTCTGCAACACCCAGGACTATACTTGGAACACATTCTACCTTAAACAGCCTCCTATTACCCCACTGCACTGCTGCCAAGAATAATGTGTGGTGTTCTGGTACAAGCTGCTTTTCAGAGAAAAACGAGTGAATGTCACAACCGAGACTATCCCAACTGAATCCGTTGGTGAAAACAATTACAACAATCAAGTGAATGTTATTCAAGAGTATTCACCACATTATCTCTGCCTTATTAATAAAACTTGCTGATTGTGGTTCATGGAGCCTTTGCAAGGGTAGGTGAGGAGAAGGCCAAGAAGTTGATTAAATAATTCTGGTCCTGGCACATATCATCTTTCACAAGGGGGTTTATTAACTAAAGCAGGGCTTGACAAATTTCTTGTGAATCTAGGAACCGTTCGTCAGGAGTGATGTGATCATCATCAGCCCACTTACTACACTCACAGAATTTGACCTGGAAGCACCCTGGACTTTCAGGTCAGTGCCCCCCCCCCAATGCTGGTGTTCCATTGGAGCACAGCATTGATTGATATTTAGTCCCCTGCAATGCCACAAATGTGTCACACACAATTGTGGCATTGAAGGTGTTAACACTGCACTGACGCTCTCATGGAGTGATCAGGCAGCAGGGGAGGGTTGGGGTTGGTCTCCACACTCATGTGGAGACCGAAGAACCCTCTCACTCTGTCCCTGAAGCTGCCTCTGGCAGCCAGGACACAGACTGTAGACCAGCATCTGGTGGGAGGAGTCTCTTTGATCACTCAAAGGGCTTGTGGGGGCTCGTTTTATTAACTCCTAACATGCTGCAATCGCATTGAAGGGGTTAACACTGCACTGTCGCTCTCATTGAGCGATCAGGCAGCAGGGGGATGTGGGGACCGAGTCAACACACAACCCCCTTCCCTGAAGCTGTCTGTGGCAGCTGAAAACACAATTGCTGGTTTGCCGGCAATTGTGTTTCCAGCCTACAGAATCACTCCATGGGAATGATCAAAGGCTCGGGGTGGCTGTGCGGGAAGCCTGGGCTCAAATGTGCGTAACTGGGGGGGGATGTCAGGTTGCGAAATAAAAAGAAATGCATATTTTCAAAGGTTTTTTTTTAATTCTACGGTTTGTTTTTAACACCCTGTTTTTAAATATGTACATTACATTTTTTTATTTGATTAATCGAAAAAAAAAATAATGGGCTAACTAATCGATTATGAAAATAAACGTTAGTTGCAGCCCTAGTTGCTTTGTTTATGTCTAATAATGTACTAATGCATTTAGCAACTTTAATGAACAATGAATTGATTTTTCTCCAATTTAATGTTTATCAATACATTGCAATGTTATATCAATTATAAACTCTAACAGAAAATTGTATTAATAAGCTTATTAAATGGATTGTTTTAACAAATGTATCAATTATTTATTAAATGGGTCATTGATATATAAATGTTCCAAATATTTAATGTATATATCAATTCTTTATTTAAAAAATAGTTTCTATTTACAGAAATTGCAAATATTTTATTTAAAGGGGACATATGATGGTGGAGCATCACTTTAGAAGGGAAAGGGGAGATATGTACAAAAATTAACAAATATGAAAGAAAAAAAAGTATTGAATGGAAAAAACAGGAGGGAGAGTTGTAAGTTTCAACTTCCTTATACATGGTGAAGGGCCATGGTCTGTGAGCTTCGGTTATGTTAATTGTTCAGTTAGGCATGGATAATGAATAGTTAAATCACAGATTTCTAAAGTCTCCTCAAGCTTTGCAAGGGAATCTTTTTGGTGCTGACCCTTCATAAGAAATGTGAAGTGAAACCAGAACACTCATCCTAACTCTGCTTTTAGCGAATATGCCACTTTACAACAGGTCACTGTTCTTGACTTCTCCAAGGTCTGGCAAGAGGCCACCACACAATTCACAAGACAAAATAGGTAAGTTTTAGTTAAATGGGAGCACCCACCATATTTTACTATAATTTTATTATTGCCCTATGGGTTTAACAAACACAGTATGTCGCAAAATAATCACTTATTTATTCCAACTTGCACAAATAAATACTATCCACTTTTACCCGAGATGTTAGGCTTCTAGGTCACAAACTATCAGAAACTGGAACAGGGCACACTGAAAATAGTGTGCTTCTACTTACCACCATCCATGTAAAATGTTAAGCAAGGTTTTTTGTTCTTTTGGATCAAGCAACAAAAACAGTCACATAAAAAAGAAAAAGATTGATTCACGTAGCTCAGTATTGGAGCAGAGACGAGTTAGCCTCCTGCTCCAAAAACAAAACTTGCATTTACATCTTTGAGCTATTTACAATTAAAGGTCAATATTTTTGCAGAAATCATCAATAATATTTACAAGAAAACAAGATGGGTGTGCTCATGGTTAGTTGGTGAAATCAGCCTTGTATCGTGTAGAAAACAGTAACGGGTTAGTGTGTTACTAGGTAAGAGATGTGGTACTCTTTAGAACATTAGCTTTATAAATGATTACAGCGCTTAGAGTAAAAGTAGAGGCTCAGAGGCTTTACAGTAAGTGAATCTGAACCCAAGGATTGCTAAAGGCTTGAGTCCCTCCAGCAGGAAGGAAAAGGGCGCACTAGATGGGCTGATTTTTATCGGTCTTCCAATCCTATGCTTCTATGACCATTATGAAGCAATTCATCGGCCAGAGTAACAACATTGTTCTAGACTACATCAAGGTTATATCAGCTTCACCAAATGTAGTCAGATCCTGTCACATGGTTGATTTGCACTGGCATGAATGGACAGACTGTAGTCACAGCTACTACCCAATACAAAACAAGCTTATAATGAGATAGAATTATTATTACCCCACTAATTAGCTATAAAGTAACAAACAGAATATGAGTCACAGGGAAAGGTGAAGGGAGTTGTTAATCTCAGAGCAATTATCTGCCAGGTTTTTTTTTTCGTTTACCTAAGATTTGCCAAAAAGTTCCTAAAATAAAAAAAAAAACACTTAGGAAGGGTACTTCCTAGGGGAACCCCCCCCCCAAAGATATGTAACATATAGTACAAGGGCGTAAAGCCGTCAGGGCCTGGGCACTTCCCATTCGGGAGTAATTTAAGTGCTGCAGAAATTTCAGAGACGGTAATGGGCAGCTCCAGGGCCTGCCTGTCCACCCTAGAAATTTTACGTGGCAAATGTTTGGCCAAGTAGGAGTGCGACAGGTCGTGGAAGTCAGAAGGGTGGGCCGTCTGTGGGGAGGTGTTATACAATTTATTATAAAAATCATAAAATCAAACAGGCCACAATGTTCCTGGTGTCATAGTGAAGATTGCCTTGGGAGTCCCTGATTTTATGAATATGCGAGGAAGCCCGTTTAGCCCTCAGGGCCCTGGCCAGGAGTTTACCGGGCCTGTCCCCTAATTCGTAAAAACGGCGTACTTTAGAGTCGAGGAGAGTGGATAAGCGTTTCCTCAAAAGGGTCAGCTGGTCGAGGACCGTAGGGGCCAAGGTGAGTTTGTGACGCAGTTCTAATTCCGCAATTTGACGTGAGAGCGCAACCATGGTTGCCTGGTTATCTCTTTTCAATTTAGCGCCCAGTTGTATGAACTGGCCCCTAATCACCGCCTTATGGGCCTCCCAAAGGGTCGGTATGGGGGTATCTCCCAGATTATTTTCAGCAAAGTAGTGGGTTAAATGGTCAGTGAACTCCTCCACATGGAGTGGAGAGTAAAACGTGTAATCTGTCGTGGTGGGGTGCTGTGATCTCCAGGAGTCTGCCAATTGATTAAGCAATAGCATGCACGTCACCCTTTTAATCTGAGCATATGGCAAGTACAGGAACAGACCCCTGCCCTCAGGGTCTCGCCAAATGTCTCAGCATTGGAAAGGGACCGATTTATGGAATAATATTGCCACACCCTTAGTTTTAGACGAGGGGGAATAAGCGAAATAGGCGGTTGGGAAACACTGGTTAGTTAATGTAGGTTGCTTAGAGTCTAGGAAATGGGTCTCTTGGAGAAAAGCTATACAAGTCTTAAGGGAGCATAAGGTATACAGCAGTTTAGAACGCTGCTGCGGTTTATTAAGTCCTCGCAGCCTGGTGCACTGCATGTAGAACAAGTATATAGGGACATATGGGGGGGGGTGGTGACCCCCTCCTATTATTGGCAGTGTAGGGAGGGATATGTAAGGCACTATGGCGCGTGTTAAAGCGTCGTCCAGCCAGGTTTGGAACAGGTGAGTGCGACATGAGCCCAGTCAGAGCTCACATGGGGGGCCACAGCGTGGAACTAAGTGTAGCTGTAGGACACGACCAGACAGGGTCGCAGAGAGTCGAGAATGAGTATGAGAGGTAGGTATAGTCAGAGAGGTGGCGTCTGTAAAGTGAGTTGTAGAAAATAAAAAAATAAAACAAAACGTGTATACGAAAGGTGCGTGATGCGAGATCCCATAAACTAAAGAAAGGCAGTATAGCGTACATACAAATGAGGGCTTGCGTACATGTCACAAAAAGTGGGTAACAGAGCTCACCCCAACAACGCCGCGGGGAGTGAAGAGCGTCCCGTTCAAAGTACCTGGAGGGTGAAAGTCAACAAAGTTCAACACGGGTTCTTCAGTATCGCAGAGGCCCTTCATGGCACGAAGGACGCAGAACGAATTTTGGAGTTCGAGAAGGCAGGGGAAACCCTAGGTTAACGACGGGCCGCTCGAGACGTGTAGAGTGGTGTAGAGCATGGCGATGAACGGAGGTCACTGTAGCAGTATCTTTTGGCGCTTGTGTCTGCGAGGCCTGGGGGACCAGTCGAGTCCTGGAGTGGTTGCGGTGCGGTAAAGGAATCTTCCCAGACCGGAACTTGCACAGCAGGGAGGACAAGAGCTTCGAGGAAGGCTGGTATGTCTGCCACCTGACATACCACGAAGGTTTTAGAATCCCGGACAATCAGGGCAAACGGGAATCCCCATTGATAGGGGATTGAAGCTTCATGCAGGGCAGTTGTCAGAGGCTTTAGGAGCCATCTCGTCTGAAGAGTAATCGGGGACAGGTCCGGGAATAGAGAGATCTCTGAGTCCTGCCATTTCAGCGTAGGGCGAGTGCAGCATTTAC
>VKOC01009361.1:0-18549 GCA_009364415.1 Spea multiplicata | reverse complement strand
CTATACCTACCTTATCTGGCCTCCTTGCTGTTGGGATCATCTAACTCCTGGGGTGCTGCTGCCAGGGGCTCCTCCTTTGGTCATAGTGATCCAGGAGGAATAACTTCCGCGGTGAGTGCCAGTGTAAGGGAGGTCGTGACACTAATTGTTCTTTATTTGTTTCATCTGTCTTTGTTTAGACAGAACTATTACTATATATTGTGTATCTACTCCAAATTTTTTCCCACATCTCCCTCGTTTTCAGAGATGAATCCTTAATATAATTTATACCTTTCTCCATATATATGTGATTTTTAAGTTGTGCCTCCATTGTTTGTAGAGAAATGACCATATCCCGTTTCCAATATTTAGCAATTAGCTTTTTTTGCAGCCAGTAGGCAGTGTATCATTTTTGTAGTGGATTAAGAGGAGGCCATCCCTGGTGCAGTAAAACCAAAGCAGGGTTTTTCTTGCTATCTACTTTTATGATCTTTTTTTATAAAAGCAAAAGCATTATCCCATAAGGTTTTAATTTTACTGCAATTCCACCAAATGTGGATGTAATTGCCCTCCACTTGGTTACACCTCCAGCATAATCTGGATTGTTGAGAACAGGTATGTGCTATTCTAGTTGGAGTTAGGTACCAATTATTGTATAACTTGAACTGGGTTTCTAAGAGGGATAAATCTTGTGTAGCCTTATTGACACTATTGAGAGCTTTGTTCCAATCTACTGATTCTATAATAATGGTTCCTAGCATGGTTTCCCATTTTACTATAATTTTAGATTTTTTTTTCATTATCACATTCTCGAAGACAGTCTAAGAATTTTGAGGTCCCTTTCTTTAGTTTCCCTTGATTAAATATATTGGGTTGTGGTCTGGACTTTTTTTTTTGCTGGGGTGCTTGGGGTCATTGTCCTATCGCATGGCCCAATTTCAGTCAAGCTTTAGTGGTCTAGGATACTTTGGTATACAGAGGAGTTCATGGTTGACTCAATGACTGCAAGGTTTCCAGGTCCTGTGGCTGCAAAGTTCCAGACCAACAAACTGCAAAAACTTCAGCTTTGATGATTGATTAATCAAGGACATTTGATTACCAGCCCCTGTCTGCTACTTAGCATCTTAATTCCTATGGAAGCAGTAAGGGTGTGCTTAGTTTTTCATACATGGTCTCTCCATTTTGGCTTTATTTTTGTTGAATAAATCACAACATAGCTTAATATGTTATGTAATGTTTTTCGTGTTAAGTTGCATTTACCTAATTTTTAGACCTGCTAAGGAACAGTTGATTGTTGATATGAAAAACCATAGAATTCAAAGAGGATGCATTTTATTTTTTGCACACACATACAGATTCTTATTTTTGCTCCTACTCTCCATCTCCCAGGTGCTAACATGAAGCCATAGGAAGAAAATAACGTTTTATTAACACTATACCTGTTTACAGAAGAAGAAAGAAATATTGGAATGAGAGGTCATGCACTGAAGCTGGAAGCAGTAAGGCTCAGGGGAAAAAGTCAGGAAGTACTTCCCAAAAAATGACAACTTCAGAAGATAGTGTTCCCAGTGTAAATGAAAAAATGTTAAACATTCCATGGCAAGAAGTAACACTGGGGAGGGTGGCAGACAGCAGATAGAGTTTTCTAATTATTAAGAGAAAACATACTTATATATGTATGAAGAAATGGAAAAAATGTGCATTATTTACTCATAATTATCTAAGTCTAGGGAATTGGATTATAAAAGTTTTGTTATATAAACAGATAAGGTATTACTTTATAGTTACATGCTGTTAGAAAATGAGGTCCTTTGCAATTTTTTTAATAGGAATGCATGAACTGATGTCTTGTAGTGTGAATTACACCTTATTGAAGTGCTATTTTTCAGTGCCCTAGTTTTTGGCGAGAGGGAGAGTCTTAGAACTATACATTGCATGGTTTCATATGGATTGAATGGGATGGTGATATGCATCATTTTATCAAAACACTCTAATAATTCCCAGATGTCAGTTTAGCTTTTCAGCATCGCCTGTTATTCTAAAACTCAAAAGCACTTTGTTTTTTTTAATTCTCAGGTTTCCTGGACTTAGCTCACAAATCCTACAAATCTGTCTGTAAACGCCATCACTTTTCTAAGAAGCTCAGTGTTTACCAACTCTGGTACCCTGAGTCATCTTGAAAATACTTCTTTACCACAGCATACGCTGAAAGGAGCACTGTCTGTACCCTTTTCAAAAGCAGGTCCCAGTCCAGGTACAAGAATGCAGATCGTGTAAAAATACCTTATATAGAAAGGTATATTGTATCAATGCTATACTTACAAAGTATTTTTGTAATGCACCTATTGCAACAAATATGGGTGCTTTTCCATGTACTCTGTTTATAACTAATTGCAACAATAGAATCATTATTCCTATGACTATTAAATGCACAAAGTATTCCTAGAAATAATTTTATGACTGTGTATAATTTTCCCTCACTTCAATTTTGCTAGGAACACTTAATTTGTTAAGACACAAAAGTTATTCTTTAGTCATCTTTTTTTATATTTTTTAAATATTTTGCAAGTTGATATACATTTTATCTGAAGGGTATAGAATACAATATTAACCCTTTAAGCAGCAGGCTGGTTTTTGTGTACCTTTCGTGACCAAGGCTGTTTAACACTTTTGCGGTGCTCGCATTTAGCTGTGATTTTCTCCTCTCCTATTTAGTGTACCCACACAAGTTATATATTGTTTTTTTTTCAGTAAAAGAGGGGTTTTCTTGAAATACCATTTTAAGTTCATTAACTAACCTACTAAATAGACTTTGGGTATTTCTAAACTTATGAGAAATAGTAATGTTTTATGGGTAAAAAAAACCCATAAAACATTGGGTATTTCTAAACTTATGAGAAATAGTAAAGTCTATTTAGTAGGTTAGTTAGTGAACTGTTTCAATCTTTCCTCATATTTTATTATTTTTTATAGGAATTTAGATGATATGATAAAAATCAAGTTATAGGGCAATAAGTACAAATATCGTTTTGCTATTTCAAAACCATTATTTTCTAAATCTACCACCAGCCTTTGCCAAAGTTTCTAGTAGTTTTTTTTTTAATTATTATGGTACTTCAGGTATGAATTTATCGCTCCTGGTATATGCCACTGTCAAACACGCCATTATGTGATCAGTAACATCTCCCGAGTCTAGTGATACCACCCGTGTATGCATTTGTTGAGTTGTTTGGGAAGTAAAATCCCACATTTGGGAAGTGCACGTTTTTTTTAACTTGGAACTTTGACATATTGTCCTTTTGCCACCTTGTCCGATTTGAGACATCTTAGAAGCCGGTCAGTTTAATTTACCCCATCAAATCATATATTTTAAAAAACTACACACCACAGGGTACTTCAAATGGTGGTGCACTCATTTTACCATCAGCCTTTGTCAAAATTTGTGGTAGTAATTTTTTTTTTGTTACTTCAGGTGTTAATTCACAGCTCCTGGTATATGCCACTGTCAACAACACCCCAATATGTGTTCAGCAACATCTCTTGAGTACAGTAGACACCTCTTTGAAATGCTCTTATTTTAACTATATCTATGACAGGATTTTTGGGAAGATACTGTGCTAATTATAAACTTTGTTATTTTTTTATTATCTTTTTTTTACATCTTGCTGGAACTGAAATGTTACCACATTTTTTAATATTTTTAGCTATTTTTCCCATATTATTGTTTTAAATATTTTACTAATCAGTAAATCCCGAATACATCACACATCAGCATACATCCTGAACCCGGAACAGGACTTGAGAAGAGCTTTTATAACAACGGATAACAGAAGTATAAAGTGGATATAGAAGCAAAAGGTAATCAATGTTGACCTTATTTGCATTCGCCTACCCAGAATCCCTTGTGGTTGTGGCAGTACCATAAGATTTCTGAGGGAAAAAACAAGCCTTCTGGCTTGTAAGGTGTCTGTAGATGAGTGATTAATAATGCTTCTACTACCCCCTTAATTTAAAGTGGAAGGGTTTTCCATCACCTTTACCCACCATAACTTTTGCTATTGGGATTTCTTTTCAGTCCCACATAGAACTTATTTCACGACAGATTATTTTTTATAGACAAAAAGCAGGTTTACCCGCTTTGTTGGCTCATAAACTGAGGGTTCTTTCTCTGTCTTAAAGACCTCATTTTTTATACCACTCCCAAATGTAACAAAGTTATCAAACCCTACTATGCTGTACAGGACAACCATCAGATCCCTCAACCATCCACAGAAATATAGGCTCTTAAATGGGATCCAATTACCACATATCTATAACTAAGCATGACAAAGTTGGCTGAACCCTTTAAATAAAAATAAAACAACTCAAGATTGAATTAGTTTGTGTTAGTTATTACTGAGATAATTTCCATTTTAGAAGCAAATTGATGTCCAGTGCAGTAAGCTTGCATGAGAAAACATGGTACCTGTTGTTCTTCAGTAGATCCTATCAAAAGTTCCTTTTCGGTAGCAGATTAACCCCTTAAGGCCAAGGGGCAGTCCCTAAACCCATTGAAAACAATGCATTTTGAGCCCGTACATTTACGGGCTTTGTCATTAAGGGGTTAACACTATCATCAGTTCGTATTAAATAGGCTACCCATTTCTCAAGGTACTAATACAGTGATTGGATTTAAATATGCATGGGGTGAGCATAAAGCTATTCTGATTCTGAGACAAGACCAAGGACTGATCAAAGTCTGAGTCATTACAAAAGGAAAAATGGGCAGACTAGATGGGCCAAATGGTTTTCAATGTCTATGCTTCTATGTTTCTATATGATAGAAGCATTTAACTATATAAAGGGGGTTTAACAATGTACAGAACGGAATTTTATTTCAAAAGAGAAGAAGGTTCAGAGGTTTAGATGTAATGTAGCATGGTAAATAAATGGAACAGCATCCTAGACATTTTTAATTTGGGAACAAAATGTGTTGCTCGGTGTCCACATTCACTCTCACTGACTCTTACTCACTCTCACACACTCTCATTCTCATTCACTCTCTCCTACCTTTTCTGCCAACCACTTCTGCTTCCACTTCCACATCTTCTTGTTTTTCCTCTTCTCTATCTTCTCTATTTCATCTTCTCTTCTTCTATATTCTATCCTCGTCCACATCTCTGTGGACATAACTGGTGTTAACTTCCATTTCTTGTTCCACTTCTGGTTCCGCATCTCCTTGTTCTTCAACTTCTGTCTTTCTTTCATCCTTTATCTTCTCTTCTGTATTCACCTGCATCTCCACTGGCATAACTCGATTGGAGGATCGAGGGGGAGGTGATGAGTACCTCAATACTTTGTGTTGAAGTCCGCTCTTCATGTCAATAAAGCTGTGATTATTTCACAAAACAACTTGTGCGCCTGTCAAGACTTAACAGGAGCTGGGGCCCAGTTGCAGGAGATGGTGCACACCCTTGCAAAATAACACGCTCAGAGTGACAGTATGGAGAAATCACTAGAGCAATGAGAGTGTGCACAGGGGCAAAACAAATTTGCGGTACAGACAGGGGATATCCAGAAGCAGAGTCAAATGTAAGAAGAGGTCAGGGCTGGCAGCCAGGGTTCACAAATGGTGTATCAAGGCAGAGGTCAAAGTTCAGGGAATCAGGCATATAATCACAGCACAGGCAGAAGCAAAAACAACCAGATACTAGGCTGGAGGCGAGGCTGATCTTTTAAAGCCTGATGACGAGGCCAGGTGAGAGAGACAGGGTTCAGTCCATACCAGAACTAGGTGATGACACAGTGAGTTTAAGTCCAGCCAGGTCTCTTAAAGGGGCGGCCACACCTTGTGGTCTATGGGACTCTGGGTGATGCCTGACCGCGCCTATGCATCTTGCTTTTGAGATATATTGATGGAGAATAGGATGAGTTGCTTCTGTGACATAGCCCTTTTGTGATCTTCACAAGTACATAGTATAGTTGTTGCCTCTGTTGGTCCAGGTTTTTAGTGAACCCTTTGGATTTACCAGGTTTAATATATAAATTTGTCTTAAAATAAGACATGCTCTTCATCTAAGTTACAATAATGGACAAATACTCAAATTATTCTATTGTTCTTTTCCAAACATTCACAGTGTTGGTTGAAAAAAGTATGCGAACTGCTAGGATAATCACTTCAACAAAAGCCAATTGAGCCTTTGGAGTTAGCAAACCTGGAGTCCAATAAATATTCAAAAGTTTGAGTTTGCTTTTCTCAAGAAGCATTTGCTGATGTGAACTATGCCTCAGAAAAAAAGAAATCTCAGAAGACTTACAATCAAGTGTTTACATAGACAAACTGTTTGCAATGGAGACAATTTACTACTGTGGTTACTTTCCCTAAAAGTGGGAGACCAGCCAAGAAAAGTCCAAGGGCACTATGATTTGGGAATTGTGAATGCTCATCTCAAATACATATGCTTTTGGCTCCAATTATAACATATCCAAAGCTCTGGACCATTCATAGAGTTAAACGTTGGGAGCCACCAATAGTGCAGCAAGACCAATTTCAACATCAGCAATTAACTGTAACCAATTATTCAATTGTTTTCAGGATGGTGTAGATATAGGTTTTTACTTAGCAGTAATAAATGTTAATTTTATCAATTTTGAAGTGACCGTTTTATACACGGGGCAGTTGAAAATAGCATTAGAACCAGCCACCTATATTAACAGAATTCGTGTACAGTTCAGTGGTGTATTGTATACCTATTTCTTTAATTACTTTTAATGTACACATCAGACCTAAAGAGTTTAACATGTTAATGCACTGCATATAAATCTACACATTTTTAAGTTACATTTGAATTACAGCATATGTCACTAATGTCATAGTTTACGGACAGGAATACTATGTGAACTTGAGTATGACTCCAGAGGTGCCTGCAGCTAACTCAACATCTGGTGAGTTTCACGTAGAGTTGACCCAGACCAAGTCATACAGCTCAGGCATACTGGTGGGAATATTGTTAATTTCCAAAGCTTTGTAGTACTCAGACACCCAAGTTGAACAGAGCCAAGTTTATGTAAATGTTTTAGATAACTCAGAGCAATTTACTGGATAAACTAATTAGAATATATCATATACCGTATATGAAATTAGATTTTCCTTTTAAAACTATTTTTTTTAATAATGCATGATTAGAGGTAGCTTGGGTTAGTGGATAATGTATACTAGATGGCATAGTTTCAGGCTGCATTGCAGACAAAGAAAACAGAATAGGTAAAATGGCTACAGAGTAATGTGTAGACATTATGAAGTCACTGTATGCCTTCTAAAGGCAATGGCATGGCTTATGCAGCCTGAAATCTTACCAGTGAATGGGTTTATTGAGTAGTTGTGTACACTGGCAGCGAAAGAGCTGTCTACTCTCCTTAATATGTCACCAAATAGACAGAGAACTTTGTGCTCATTCAGTAAGGTGTTTTATTAATTCCCACAACTTGGCAGTAATGAGAACTAAATCGCTTCTGGACAGTAAAAGATAACAACTCAGGATTGGGATAACGTGGAAGAGTATTTTTGTTTTACAAACACCACTAACACTGCACGTCTTGATGTCAGACCCCCCACTTTGTGTCTTGATTGTAAGGCAGTTGTCAGTCGCATTGTGAGTAAGTCATCCCAATTTCATCCTGCTCAAACCTATGAAAGGCTATGATGCTTCTTGTATAATTACATGTTCTTTCTGCAATACATTGAATACATTGAATATGCAATTACGTTATCACTCTTGGTACAAAGGGAAGCTGTATATTTATATATCTTTTGCATTCAGATTTAACACATTTTCACCTCTCCATAATGAGGTACCTGTATATTTTGAATATCTGTATTAGACTTTATGGCTATGACATGGAAACATATTGATATATAACATGTTAGCAGATAAGAACCATTCGGCCTATCCAGTCTACACAATTTCTAGATACTTTCATTAGACCCTGGGGTTATCTTATATCTAGGATACTGAATGGTTCTAGAGCAAGAGAATACAGGAGTCCATCCCTGCCTCTTATCACAATATATGAATAGCAATGATGATGCAAAACCTGCAGTGGTGACTAAAGCTCAAGATGAGGCATACATTGTAAATATGGCACTCACAAAGGTATATAGCAACACAAAATGTAACACCTGTTTTGATGTTCTACCTGTCAAATGCTTTTTCAGCACCTAATGATAGGAAGATTGTGAGGATCTTAGAAAAGTAAATGTTTTGTGGATTTGTGGAATGGTTTAACTTAATGGACTATGTGTCTTTTTTCAACTTTATTAACTTTAAATGAATATAGAAAGTAAATATGGGTGTAAAATAAACAAGTGGAAAAAATGCATACAGCATTTATATACAGCATAGATTCCCACACATGGCTTCTCTATTTTGGCTTTATTTTTGTTGAATAACTCATGACACAGTGTAATAAACCATGTGTTGTTGTTCATCTGAGGTTGTATTTAATTTTTTAGACCTGCTATGAAACAGATGATTGTTATGTGGCTGATATGTAAAATCCTAGAATTCAAAGAGGATGCCCTTCTTTTTCACACGACTGTATGTGTATTTGTGAATATGCATATACTGTATATGTTAGTGTGTAAAATAATGTAAACACGTGTAAAACAATACACATTCAAGTGTCACACATAAAATAACAAACATACATAGATTGTGAAGAGTCTCATGTTTTCCACATTATGTACTGGAATAAAAAAACGTGTGTGTGCATGTGAGTGTGTATATACAGTATGTTTGCGCTCCCGCTCCTGCATGCTTTCTTTCTGTACCTACTGTAGTTAATGTTAAAACCTAACCCGTGCTTCCAAAAGCTCAGTTACTGTCTGATGCTTGAAGGTGATCATTCCCATTTTAGGGGCTTTGTGAACACCTAACTGGGATTCTTCCTCAAATCAATAACTTGTGCTATCAACTACATGAACGTTCGCACCATCTTGTCCCTGCTGAAAGCAGATGTCCTTGGTTCCTGTGATACTTTATCATTCTTTCAAACCGAAAAAAATTGATCCAAATCGACCCATTTGGACATGCCTACTAGCTACATAATACTGGCCTCATGGTTAAATTAGATACACTGACCTTCACTATCTTATTGCTTTTCATCATCATAATAAAGCAAGCCTTGTACTACCGGCAACATTGCCTTCCCGAATCTCTGTGTATGGCTCCCTTTGCTGAGTATTGTGTCAAATGGCACTGATCTTCTGGTGGGTTTTTCTCACTCAGTTAAGCTGTACCTTCCTGTGCCATGCCAAAATATTCAAACTTCCGCCCATAAGGAATGTTGTAAGCCGTAACGGTTCCTGATGTGTGGATGTTTTGTTGCACATTTTAAACCACTGCCCTGCCTGCCACCTTCATTAAAGAGATTATGTGGCTGCATAATGTTCCTTATGGCATCATAACTAAAAAGGACATTCACTAAACACTGGATATCCAGCATTCTATATTGTAGATAAAGAATGCTGGATATCCAGCATTCTTTATCTACAATATACCTGTAGTGCGAATGGAGGAGGAGTCCAATATGCAGGGGTTACTAGAGAGTTCAAAACAAAAAGGCAGTCAGAGAGGCAAGTCAATAGGCAAACCAAGGTCAGGAGGCAGGCAGAAACCCAAAGCAAGGTCAGTAAGCGGTCCAAGGTCTGTAGGGAGGCAGGGCTCCAAAGAGGTTTTATAGGGCTCTCAGGCATGGTGTATGATGTCAGGCCTGTAGACCCACCCTCCATACCTTCCCCACTATAGTCTGTTGAAGGAGACAATGCTGGAAGAGCCGCCCCTTCAACTGAACCCAGTATGAAGGAGAAGGCGGCGCTGGGACAATGTGCGGAAGCGCTGCCCCTCCTGCTAGTGCGTCCTTCTTCCCACCGCCACTGTCCCCGAACAGGACAGCAGCGACAGACACCTTCGCGAAGAAGACCGGCATCCCGTCGTGCACCCGAGCTGCTCCCACTTATGTGTAGACCATGAACACAAACTAGACACTGAAACAATACTTACATTTTTATACCACTTAACTACAGAATGAGTTTTTCACACTACAGCCAAATTTGCATACAAAAATGCCAAGTATGATGTAAGACTTTTGAACTTCATGATTGTCTAGGATGGCCAAGATGAGACATACTGTTCCAGCTAATAATTACTTTTCAACCTTGTGACCTTGTGTGGCTTTCACCCATAATCATTCTCTTTTATGTCCCTATTTTGTGGCACCCTTAATTCTACATTGTTGTAGCCTGCCTTCTACAAGACTAATCTATTTTAAGCCTGCCTGCTCAATCCCTTTGTTCCCAGCCTTATTACTGCCCCTCCTCCACCAATGCTGTTTGATGGGTAATGGGAAATTGAGGTTGAGACCATCTTGGAATATGCCATGAATAGTTTATGAAATGGAATGGTTAAGGCACATTAACATCAGCATCATTTCTGATGCTCATGCTGCCAAGCTTTTCTATGAATTCCATCATGGTCATATGGTTAAATATTTGATAACAAATCTTAATTAGGAAGCAATGCAATCACCATACTTGGTTAAAAAAAAACTGCAATGGAATTCTAAATATATATTAAAATGTAAACCATTATGACCAAACCACCATATCCCAAGGGAGTCATCAGAAAACTACTCCCACACCGGTAAGATATTTCTCTTCCGCATCCCAAAAACCCATGGCCATGGGGCCTGCCATGGGGATGTTGTTACAGAAAATTGTGAAGTTGAAAATCACTGTTTAGCCCATTTTGGAATGAATGTCTTTAAATGGTGGATTAATTTAATTTATTCTCTACCTGTGAAAAAACGAAGGAGCTGTTGCCAAGTATATCACCCCCACATTCCCCCTCAGACTGCGCTACTATCAAATTAGATACGATGTGCTGGAGTGATTAGGACCCATGGTACAGTTGTGTGAAAAAGAAAGTACACACACACTTTGACTTCTTTGGTCTAATGATTAGGTAAATACAAGACATGACATATTACACCGTGTCATGATTTGTTCAACAAAAATAAAGCCAAAATGGAGAAGCCATGTGTAAAAAACTAAGTACACCCTTACTGCCTCCATAGAAATCAAGATGCTAAGTGTCACGGTAAACCACCTGAGGCTGAGGACACATGTGGGGAGATGTGAGTTTGGGAGGGCAGCACGGATGGATTTCTTGGGAGACTTCTTGCCTGCCTGCCCAGTCCCCTCTTATGTCTAAGTCACCATGTGCTCATTAAGGGGCACAGGGTGACCAGAAAACCTTGTCTTGTCTGACCAAACCAGATTCCCATGAACTAGCCAGCTACTGGCCGGAAACACTCTAAACACCTTACTGGGACCTAGCCGCAAATTCATGGAACTGTAAGTCAGCTGAAGGAACTGCGTCATTACGGACATCTGTTGTCCCACCACGTCAGTCTTTTGGAATTAAACTATGCTTGTGGTGTTTTTTTTACAGAAAGGGAGCTCATTTGGGAACCCTGCTTTTATTACCCATCTTTAGGACCATTGGAGACAAAACTGGAGATGTTTGACCACAGTGCACAGCACCAGTTTGACAAATATCAAACATAGCAATCAGCACAAACACCTCATACCAACTAGCAAGCAAGGTGGTGGAGGGGTGATGATTTGGGCTTGCTTTGCAGCCACTGGGCCTTGAAACCTTGCAGTTATTGAGTCGACAACAAACTCCTCTGTATAGCTAGAGTCAAATGTGAGGCCATCTGTCGACAGCTTGGCAGAACTTGGGTCATGCAACAGGACAATAATCCCATGCACATCAGCAGATGTAATACAGAATGACTGAAAAAGAAAATCATCAAGTTGTTGCAATGACCCAGTCAAAATCCAGACCTCAATCCAATTGAAAGGCTATGGAAGGACCACAAGAGACCTGTGCATTAACAAATGCCGCAAACCTTAATGAACTGAAGCAACATTGTAAAGAGTGGGTCAAAATTCCTCCACAACGATATGAGAGACTAATAAAGTCATACATAAAATGATTGCTTTTATGTATTTATTATTGCTGCTAAAGGTGCTTCTACAAACTTTTGAATAATAAGTTAGTGATCCAGATTTTGTCTCATCCCCTGCGGTGGTGCTGCTTTATCATACTTCTTGTCCAATTAACATGTATATCCCTGACAAACCACATTCTGAATATGGCAAAATCATTCATGGCGGTTTACCGGAAAAAGCCGGTCACAGGCTGTGTAGGATGGAATATATTTCAAGGATGGAGGAACTGGTACTCAATGTGCAGGGGCGAGGCCTACATCATGGTCTGAGGTGGTTTTATTGATTAGAACGTAACAGCCCCATCTTAACAACCCATCACTCTCTCAAGTCTTAATATCTCCCAGCACCCCTTTTTATGGTTTGCAGTTAATATGGCAAGGCGAAAGAATTTGTAATGTATACATAAGATTGTCATTCACTGTATCAGATCAGCTATAACTGGAAACATTCACGTTTATGTAATGTGTACTAAAGATGATCTCTATTTGAAGGCCAAATTCGGTATTTAGTATTGCCAAATCTACTGTTCACATTTATGCTTTTGGAAAGATGCCATTCACTATGCTTATGAGGACTGAATACATATGTTGTTTAAAAAAAAACAATAAAAAATATAAATAAAATGTAAAAAAAGAAACAGCAAAAAACTATATAGGAATGTTATGAAATCTTCTGTGTTATTCTCCCATTTATAATGTGCATTTTGTTTCGACCAAGCACATACTTTGCCATTTTGTTCTTTCCAAAAGAACATAAATAGGTACAAAAATAGACAAATACAAATTCTTTGGTAAAGGATGGAATGCTAATACCATGAAAGTAAAAGGCAGTTACACACTTGAAAAGGAAGATGTCATGTGGCAAAGAGACATGGAGTGGGTATCATATAGCTGTTATTTTTTTCTGGAAACAGTGAAGCTTTGTATTCATATCCACAAGGGGAATGGTGAAATTCACAGGGTAAGGTTTCAATCAATCAGGATGAATACTGCTGCACAAAAGAAGGTCTTGAGTTGAGTAAGGAACAATATTAATAAGATTTTAGTATACAGTATATTGTTTGTGTGTAATACCGGTATATAAACATCAAAAGCCTTGAACTCTGGCTCAAATAGTTGGGTTACTATTCTAACTCATGACAGAAAACCAAAATGTATAAAGTCCTCCATGTTGCCAGCCAGTTCTCTCCTTAGCAACTCTTTCACTGATCTGCTTAGCCAAACTGCCAGTCTGACCGATAACTCTGTCCTGCGTAAACAGTAATCTGTAAGAAGTACATTTCTACCATCAGCCAGTTAAGTACATATTTAGACCCAGATCTTCTACAGATTGTTGCTTAATTGTTCTGGCCGTTCTCAGTTTAACAGTCCTTTTGGATTAACCGTTACTGAACCCGCTTACATTTTGACTTCTCTTTTGCTTTGCCTTGATCGACACTTGGACTGCCTTACAGAGTTTGATACTGAGTTGCCTGCCCGCTCAACCTGGACTGTCTGACATTGAGAAATGATTGCTGCCTTTGTGACTTCCTTTCCCATGATGACTGGTGGTTGCACAATCCTTGGGGCTCAACCTCTAGATATGTGTGGGTGTGCCTGCGTAGCATGAGAATACCTATTATATAGAACCAATTTCAGTACATTTGTAACATTACAAATAAGCCAACGTTGGACCCCATGGGTATTGCATTGGCCTTTATGGCCATGTCTCAGCAAACTTAAGAGACTAAGAAATTTAGTCTGAACAGCCAAATGCAACCCCTGTCCCTTCTGTTAAACCCAGCTGTTTAGACTCTCAAACCCCAGATGCCTCTTCCTGAATTATTTAAACTAGACAGTTCCAAATTTCGTACCTTGCTTAACAGGTGTCAGTTACTATTCTGGGATTATTTAAAAGTTGAATTATTGAAGGCAACACAAATTATATTAGGCCTGTCATTAAGAGAAATGTGAAGAAACCTCTGTACTCCGCAAAAGTGCCCAAAATTTGTATGTCTGCCTCCCCCTGTGCTTCAATGTCTTTCCTCTCTCTCAGGGATGGGGGATGAGTCTGTCAGTGTGCTGCCTCTGCTGCGGCTCAATCTCCTTCCTTACTCAGGCATCAATTATTTTAATATTTTACATTTTGGGGGAAATACAGTCCTGTACAATCTAGTGCCTGGACTCTGCTGCAGCTCATCTCTTTCTAATTTTTCTAATATCAGCAGGGGTAAAATTCAGTCCTGTACCATATTGCTGGATGTGTCTGCTTTGTAGGCTATTTCTTCATAAATTCTGGTGGTGGTGAGTGAGTATAAGACCCCCTGAATGGTTGGAGAGGAGCTGGCTCTCCACTTTCTAGCGACGCATGTTTTTGCTGCAATGAGGATACAAGGAAGCAATTTACGTTGAGGAGAAGGTAGGTCATTCGGACATATGTGTAGGAGAGCCACTTCAACTGATTTTGGAATGGAAAAAGCAATTAATCGACCAACAAGATCAGAAACCTCAGTCCAGAATTTTTGATATTGGAGCAACTCTACCAGATGCGGGACACAATGCCTGTCGCCCCACACTGTCTCCAGCAAAGGGAGGAAGATATAGGAAAAATTCTGGCTAATTTCACAGGAACATAATACCACTGGAACGTGACCTTTCTAACCATCTGTGTGTCAGGTGAGTCGTATTTTTGGATGCCCCTTGCAAAGAATTGAGAGCTTGAAACCAGGTATGAGTATCAAATAATTGACCTATTTCATACTCCCAGGCCTCCATATATGGAAGTTTTGTGTCAGCTTTATGATCCAACAAAGCAGCATAACAGATTGAGCTAGCTTTTGGAACAATAGTTGCACGGTTGCAGAGTTTAATTAAGGTATTGTTAGTGTCCTGCGAAGAGGCAGGCTTCATATGCTTCTGGAGAGTGACTCGAAGTTGGAGAAATTTGAAGTCACTTCAAGGCAGGGAGAAAAGGGTGCTCAAAGCTTAGAAGCTGTTCACGCGGCCCTGTGAAATTAGTTGTGAGAGGGAGCAAATTATGTCAATCCAGTTAAACAGAGATATTTGTGGGAGAAATGGTCGCAGAGCTAACATTGGGGTGACATCTGTAATGGAATCATAGTAGTGCTCTATACTTATCCCATGTGGGTAGGATCCCAGATAAAGTGGGACATAGTGGTTTAGGGAGCCAAAGGAGGCCCCTCAAGAAGAATGGTTTGAGAATGAAGTTTCTTGGTCCACTCATGCAACCTGATTAGGGTAGGAGAAAGGGACTAGTGTCTGAGCTAAAATGGTAGCCCTATAATGCTGAGAGATGTTGGAAATTCCAAGACTGCCCATGGTGTCCGGCCTTTGTAGGATCTCCAATGAAGATATTGGGCTTTTGTTTGCCCATATGAATCTAGTAAGGCATTTTTAAGTCAATTTTAAGAAAGGTGGCGGGATCAGGATGGTGAGGTTGCGGAAAAAATAGCGTTCTGGGAGAGAGTTCATTTTGAAGGATATTATGCGTCAAATCCATTTATTCAGATCCTCTGCAATCTTGTAGTTGGCCTGAAAGAGTGACTGGGGAGATTTATTAATGTGAATGTCATGGTATAATATAAAATCAGAGCGCCAAGAGTATGCAAACAAATGAGAAAGT
The DNA here is from genome assembly GCA_009364415.1 of Spea multiplicata. Taxonomy (NCBI): domain Eukaryota; kingdom Metazoa; phylum Chordata; class Amphibia; order Anura; family Pelobatidae; genus Spea; species Spea multiplicata. The sequence goes on along the minus strand of VKOC01009361.1, from coordinate 2,894 downwards.
GTCTCTAGTACTACCGTGGTCGGGTTACTAATGCTCATCGCTTGAGATTTGCTCCAGTTTATCTTATAGAAGTAGACTTCACCAAGTGAGAGAAGCAGAGTGTTGAGATTGAGTAGGCATATGAGAGGCTCGGTTATAGTCAGCATAACATCATCAGCATAGAGGCTTATTTTCAAATTAAATTGATTGTGAGGAGAATCCTTTGATATACAAACTGACTGCTATAACCAAAGGCTCCATGGCCAAAGCAAACAGAAGAGATGGCAGCGGGCATCCCTGATGGGTCCCATTGTAGATATGGAAGGGTTTCCTTATATGGTGGAAAATACTCTCTCTGTGGGACACTCCCCAATGTAAGTGATCCAATGCCTTCTCTGTATCGAGCAACAAGAGAAGGCAAGTTTTCTTGATTGATGATGCCAAGTTATGTTGACAGAAGTCTGGCGAACTAGAATAACGCCAACTTGACCATTTTTGATTAGGGATGATAAAAGACTATTCATTCTGTTGGACAATAGTCTGGAGTAGATCTTTTTATCTATGTTGGGTACTGAGTTTGGCCTAAAATTGGCACAGTCTGTGGTTTGCTCAGCTTAGGAATGGTAGAGAGACGGTGTCCATAAAGTGGGAAAATAGGTTACACAGAAGAGGGGCTAGTAGGGTCTGGAAGTGTTTGTAGTATAAATTTGATAAAAATATGAAATAAAGCAATTGTAGACTGTTGCGGTTTTGGTACATCAGAATTAGACTTAAGGTTGTTGTAAGGTCCCGGGTCCGTGGTCAGACAGCTACCGTGACCCAGATCGCCCACGGTATTTCAGGAGTTATTGCTCAGTAGCGGAAGTGGTCAGGACCTGATGCAGGGAGATGTCGCCCTGCCGCTTTACCTCTTCATATACCCCAGGCCAAAAGAATTGCCTTATAACCCTTTTCTGGATTTTTTCAGCCTCCAAGTGTCCCTCAAACAAATGAAAATGGGCCAATTATAACACCATCCTCCCGAAGGACCTGGGTACTAAGAGCTGTTCAATTTATTGCCCCTCCTCTCTGATCACTCTATAAAGTAGGTAATTTCTAAGACTGAAATGAGGATACCTGTCTCTGGATTTCCCATCAACCATAGTCCCATTAATTTCTACAATTTGGTTACGGCCATTTTATGATGTTAAGTAATTGACTTGCTCCCTTCCAAACTGATTTAAGCCAAATCCACAATATTAACCTGTTCTTGGGTTTGGCGCTGGGGTTCAATCATTATTTCGGTTGAAGGGTTGGAACTAGTGCTCAGATCTTGTAAGGCCACACCTTAATTTACCAAAGCCATTTGTAAGTTCCTAGAATCCCTATTCTTATCTTCCCTTCTCTCACATCTCGTCTTGCGCCTTTTACAAAACAAATCTGGGTGTACAAATGGAAAAACACAAAACGGGTTCTCCCCTATAGACTCACACTGGGTTTGAATTAAGCTTTGAAACGCCGGGAAAGTTCATCCAAGAATACGGGGATGGGGTAATTTAGGTACCACTGCAGCCACTATTGGAAATGTTTGGTCAACATAGCCTATGTTTACAGAGGAAGTAGGGTGTGATACAGTACAGCCATGTACACAGAGTATCCCAACCTTCTTGCCTGGGAGCAACTGAGACGGCTGAATCAAACTGCTTGTCACTAAGGTAATATTGCTCCCAGAGTCCACAAGAGCTACAGTTTCCTTCCCATTTAACAAAACAGATTTATCAAATACACATGTTTCGGTCTGTTTCCCTACCAAACAGATTAGTCCACAAAAGTAATTTATAGAATTATACCCACATTCAATGGGTTCCTGCAAATGTGACCTAGCTCCCCACACTCAAAGCAGGTAACTGGAGGTCTCCTGGTTTGCCATACCCATCTAATTCTATATGCAGACCCTAAGGAGTGTTGTGAAAATTTGAAAACCACATACATATTGTGAGTGTAATGGTTGGATTCTTACCAGTTACATCTGGTTAAGTTGACTTCTACACTATGAACATTTTTTTGTTCCTTTTTTGTTTTTTTATGTTCGGTCTATAAGAGTGCCCCTAAGTGGAATCTAATGTTAGGCATCACCCAGAGACCGCAAGGCATGGCCTCCTAGTTCTGTTATGGACTGAACCCCACCTCTCTCACCTGGCCTTGTCAACAGGCTTTAAAAGATCAGCCTCATCTTCAGCCCAGTATCTGGTTGTTTGTTTTTGCTTCTGGCTGTGTTATTATTCTATTCCTGATTCAAATGTTTGAGACTTAAAGCTGAAATGTTTCAAATGGGATTCTCTTGGCATTGAGTTTCTAGCTTTGCCCCATTGTATTTGTCCGATGGTAATGTAGGCTACATGAGCATATCCAGCTGTATACACTGACATCATCAGGCTGCTCAAACGATACACCATGGAGCGCATTTACATAGGGGGAAAATAAAATAAAACAATAGTGTAGGGCTGCAACAACTAATCCATAAAATCGATAATAATCGATAATGAAATTCGTTGGGAACAAATTTCATTATCGATTAGAAAAACTCCCCTCGTTTCATAATCCGTTTGTGACTAACAGTTCCTCCCTGCAGTCACTGCCGATTGCCCCCCCACTTCCTTCTTCCAGTCCCTCCCTGCAGTCACTGCCGATTGGCCCGCCCACTTCCTCCTTCCAGTCCCTCCCTGCAATGACTGCTGGAGAAAGAAAGGGGCAGGGCCAATCAGCAGTGACTGCAAGGAGGAAGGAAGGGCGTGGCCACACAGCCGATTGACTCCGCCCATTTCCTTAGCATCGACATGGCTGTGACACTCATCTAACTGTGAGTATAAACTTTAAATTTGGGCTGCTGAAAGTTATGTGGGGTGTGGGGTTAATTTAGGGGCAGTTATAGTTAA
>VKOC01009357.1:0-10341 GCA_009364415.1 Spea multiplicata | reverse complement strand
GGCAGGTCTGTGTGCAGGTAAATGCTGGGGGAGGGGCAGTCTGAGCCCAAGAGCTGACACTCTCCCTGTAACCCCTGGCAGGTTTGTGTGGATTAAAAGGATTAAGGATACAGAACATCCAAACCTGTGGCCCAGGGGCCCTCAGTTGGAGAGGTACGCGTGCGTTTGAGTAATTACTGCTTGGATCACTCGTAAGGGATTTAGTGGATGCAGCCGGTGGGGATTCATCAGGTCAGAAGCCCGAATGTTTTGAGCACTTCCTTTCCTGCTTGCAGCGAGGTGATGGCGTTTAGCTCTCTGTTATGTATTAGAAGGTTAGAAGCCCCATCGGTAAGCGCTGCTCCCTCCGAGCCGCTGCGGTGATCCGGAATGATCTCTGTGTAGCCGCGGTATGAGAGGAGCCCAAAGATGGAGAGGGACCCGTAGGCCTCAGGGATTTCCTCTCTGTCTCTGGCAGTAGACATGATCTCTTTACCGCTCTGGTGAGGGTGTCTGGGGGTTTGAGGGAGACGGGTTCTTGGACGGACGATGTGTTCTGTACTGCGTTATTAAGTCTTCTGTGAGGTCCTTTAAGATACGCGGTAACTGTTCCGATCCTCCATGTTGGTTATTCTTGAGTTTCTGGGGGTCTGTATTTATCTGCAGGGTGATGGTGGGCATCTCTACCTTCCTCCATCTTTTCCTCTGGCTGCGATCACCCAGAGCTTCTATCTCCATCATGGTATCTTTCACCAAATCCTTAGTCTTTTTGCAGTGAGAATCGGAAGTCCGCCAACATGACTTATAATGTCTCTGTAATGTTTTTCCCGTCAGTGGTTGGATTTCTTCTTCGTTCTCGTTGAGGGCCTCTTGTGACGTCTCGAGGCCTCCGCTTTTTCGGCATCTCTGGTAAGTATAGAAGCTGCACCAATGCGTTCTCCTACAGACTGTGTCGTTTGTGGAGCCAAGTCGCTGTAGTGCGCTATTCCCAACAGAGCCGCTCCACCGCGCAGCCATCCAGAGCGGAATCCAAACCACAACCTGGATTTTGTCTTTTTTTTCTTTCCTACAGTGAGACATCTGAGGACCAAATGCGGTTACCCAGGAAAGAGTCCGGTTTAGGACTGAACATGGACAAGGATCCGGTGGCTGAGAAGATCTTGAGCCTCACCCTGGAGATCATCTCCCTGCTGAGCGGAGAGGTGAGGGGCCGGTGTCTCTGGGGCCAGAACATGGATGTCTTTATGTCCACAAACTGCAGCTCAGATGTTTCTTTGCTCATCGATATCTCAATATCTTTCCCGATATACAGGATTATATGATTGTGAGGAAGCCCAGTGACTGCGTCCCACCCAGCGACAGCCCCCGTGTGTCAGACGGACCCCCCGGGACTCGGAGCCCCAGCCCGGTGCCTCCACCTCACTCGCTGACCCACGGGAGGAACCGCGAGCAGAAGATCCTGGAACTGACCAACAAGATGATGTCCCTGCTGACTGGAGAGGTGAGCGCTGCTGGGAACGGGACGTTATACAGTAACACCGAGGCGTGTGTCTGGATGGTGACGGCTCATTGTGTGTTTCAGGTTCCTGTAAGGTGTGATGATGTCACCGTCTATTTCTCCATGGAGGAGTGGGAGTATTTAGAAGGACACAAGGAGCTTTACAGGGACGTGATGATGGAGACCCACCAGCCCCGCAGCTCTCCGGGTAAGAGGTTTAATCCCTGCGGTCTGTGTGTAGATATTAAGGCGTCTTCACTGTAACAAATAACATGTAAAATGTGAGGTCCGTATAATAAATACTCGGCAATAAGGCAGCCGCGAGAGATCTCAGGAGCCGGGGCCGCTCTTACCCAACAACATGCGAGAGTCCCCTATTGACAGGTTGCTGGTATTTCCATCCCAGCTTCCATAGGTGGCTTCAAGGATGGGGTTGACGACTGCCTCGTTCCACACATAAGTTTCTACCAGCTTTGACCCTCTCCTAATGCTTTCAAAAAATGCTAAAACCTAAAAGTCCAGCATTGACCTACAAGTAAAAGGGCAGGGCAGCTGCTGTCAGTAAAGGCTGTGCTGCAGTTTCAACTGCTGCAGAGACAATTATGATCTGTAAGGATGATCAGATTACCTCTGACCAGTAGGAGTTCTCATTGTTATGACATTCTTGATGACCCCTCTCCTTCATAGATGTCCTAGACAGAGAAGTCAACCAAGGTTGGGCTGAATGATTCTTATCTGCCATCACTTTCAATGTTTCTATGATCATTAAAAATAAAAAAATACATAGACCTCTCTAATTAAAAATGTTTTATTTTATTTAATACACGATTATTACTACCTGATCGCTTATCAGTGACACTTTAGGTTATTGCTTGGTCTCACTGATCAATCTTAGGGGAGACAATTCTTTTTATTGTAAAATATTTAATTTTTAACCTAATAATAAAATATTAGTAACACACAAAAGTGGTGATGGTGACGTTCGCTTTTAAGACTATCTGAAAATATTAGCATAAGAGAGAAACAGATTCTGCCAGACGGGGAGCGTTTAGAAATGGCGGCGTCTCCGCAGGTGGAAGACATTTATCTAAAGGAGACTCTGAAATGTAGTTGTTTGGGAAAGCGGCCGCTTCGCTTAATTTGATGATTTCTCTCCGACAGACGCATCCGAGGTCAGAGATCGAGCCCCTGATTCTCCGCTGGACTGTAAGACGTCTCATTTTATTAAGGAGGAATCCGCCTCATGTGAAGAGACAGACATTTGTGACCCGGCGGAGTCTCCACAGACAGAGCTCACATCGACTCGTAATGAGGACGGATCCCCCTCAGATGAAGACGGAAATGTCTCAGCCCCCGATACACACACAGAGCACGACGGGGGGGATAATACGTCTGTCCACATAAAGGAGGAATCCGCTTCCAATGAAGATTATTGGATCCCAACCGAACACAAGGGATCTACTTCTACTGATAAAACCCAAACCAGTAACACACATTTTCAGTGTGAAACACCCCCCGATGAGGGTACATATAGCTGCCCCGAGTGTCAGGAACGGTTTACCAGTGACTCTGATCTTCTTCTACATCAGACCATCCATAATAGATCGGCGGCCTCCTCTCTGGACTGCAGGAAAAGTTCTGACTCTGAGGGCATTGGGCATCGGCGTATTCACAAAGGTGGGAAGCCTTATTCCTGTCCCGAGTGTGGGAAACGTTTCAAACGCAAGTTCAATTGTGTACGCCACCAGCGAACTCATACGGGTGAAAAACCATTTCTGTGTTCAGAGTGTGGGAAACGTTTCAACAGTAAATGGCAGCTTGGTCAGCATTTAAGGATTCACACTGGGGAGAAGCCATATTCCTGTCCCGAGTGTGGGAAACTATTTAAGAGCCGCTCTCACCGCAATCAACATCTCAGAATTCACTCCGAACAGAAGCCTTTCTCGTGTTCCGAGTGCGGGAAACATTTTATCGGTAACTGGCAGCTTGTTCAGCACTTAGGGATTCACTCCACGGAGAAGCCATATCCCTGTCCTCAGTGTGAGAAACGTTTTAAGAAGAGCTCTCACCTTGCTCAACATCTCAGAATTCACTCCAGGGAGAAGCCTTTGTCGTGTTCTGAGTGCGGTAAATGTTTCAAACAATTTTCCACTTTAACCTACCACCTGCGGATTCACACGGGAGAAAAACCGTTTCCATGTTCTGAGTGCGGGAGACGTTTTCGCAGTAAGGCTCACCTTGCTCAACATTTAGTTGTTCACACCGGGGAGAAGCGTTTTTCATGCTCAGAGTGCGGAAAGTCTTTCACACAACCTTCAGCTTTTGCTCTCCACCAGCGGACTCACACAGGAGAGAAACTATTTCCATGTTCTGAGTGCGGGAAAAGTTTTAGCAGGAACTTTCACCTCGTTCAACATCTCAGAACTCACACTGGGGAGAAGCCTTATTCCTGTTCAGAGTGCGGGAAATGTTTTAAGGGGAACACTGACCTTCTTCGACATCTCAGAATTCACACCGGGGAGAAGCCTTATTCCTGTTCAGAGTGCGGGAAACGTTTCTCCAGGAACTCACACCTTGTTCAACATCTCAGAACTCACACTGGGGAGAAGCCTTATTCCTGTTCAGAGTGCGGGAAACGTTTCAAACAAAGGTCAACTTTTGTAGCCCACCAGCGGACTCACAGAGGTGAAAAACCATTTCCGTGAGTTTGGAAATGTGTGGGAAACAGCAGTAGCAAGGGAAGCGTTAAATGTCTCAGCATTGACTCTGGGGAGGCTCTTTATTATTGTTCCAAGGAGATTTTTCACACACTCCTCAGATTTTGCCGTCTATCAGCGGACTCTATTGCCGAGTTTGGAGCGTGGGTAATGTGTTACCCGCAACTTTCACAATAACATTCCAGGTCATACCTGAGAGAAGCCTTATTCCTGTTCCAAAGCTGGGAAATGTCCCAGACAGTGCTCAAAGTTTGCAGTCACAGGAAAGAAAACGTTTCCGTGTTCTGCGTGGGGAAAATGCTTCACCTGTAACGCGAACCGCCTTAAACATCTCGGAATTCACGGCAGGGAGAAGCCGTACATGTGTTTGGACTGTGACAAAATGTTCTAACGCTAAAGCGAATCTCAGTAAGCACCGGAGCGCACACAGGTTAGAAAACGTTCCTCGTGTAATAAATTGTTTTATGTTATTTAGTTTCTTATTACAAGTAAGACATATGTTCGTTATGAAAATTAATATTACTAATTACTTTCTGATGTCCTGTTCAATAAAGAAGGGAATAATTACCTAAAAATGCCAATTTCTCTGATTTTGGGTGACAATGCAAAAGAAGGCATTAAATCTTCAGTTCCCTGGTGGGTGTATGTCTGGTTGGTGCATGTAAATATGGAATTTAGATGAACACCATTTTGTATTAAATATATATCTTGTTATAGTCATTTTTGCCAATGCAGACAAGTCTTGGTATTGATGTATTTCTCATCCTTAAGTAACGAGATAACATATGTTTGCTTGTCCGTATGCTACGACGATATTTACTCTTCTGTAAATAAGAACTTTTTCACCTTAGTACATGTTTGATGTGGATTAGTAGTACGCACTATATGCTGAGTGTTTTTCTTTGTGAATGGTTTTGTAGCAGCCTCCCTGAAACAGTATGTAAACCTCCTCGCAGCAATGAATTAATTGAGAAGTGACTGAGAACGAACACCTTGTTCTTCTCCCAGATATCTGCGCTGCCGCCCTGAAGGTTCTGCAGATTTACTCACGAGCTCCCCGGGAGGCTTTCAGCTCGAGGGGGGTCCCCCATAAGAGGAGCGGTGAAACATTTTCAGTGCGTAAGTCCCCTGGTGGGTGCCTCGACCAACCAGACATCCACCCACCAGGGAACTTATCAAGGTGCTGATTTCTTCCGCAAGATACGCGTGACGGAGATCCATACTCAGACTGCGTAGCTCCGCCGTAGAGATCTTCCTTGCCGCTGAAAAGCTTAATTGCTTTAGGGGTTAACCCTTCATAATCCCCCAAGCACTAGCCAAGACTTAGTGTAGGGGTAAAACAGAACTGACTTTACTGAGGACACACAAACATGATAGGATTAAGGTATAATCTCATCACGCCCAGACAGCCCAGCACCTCCATGCATTTCTATGGCCAGCAATGCCCACCCGAGTCATTATTTCAGGGTGATCCGGAGGGAGCGGCTTCAGTCCCAATGGAGAGCCCAATCCCATTACAGATGTTATGGTACAAAAAGCAATGTAATGCGACACCGGGACCCTGAGTGACAGCGTCAGAAACATCCCCGGGAGTAGTCGTGTGGTGGCCGTGCCAGAGCTCTATAGCCGTAGCCAGTATACCCTAGTCGTAAACATTGGTAATAGATCCAGGGTTCCCTCTCTGTAACCGCCACCTAGTGTTGCCCACCACAAACTTAATGCAGCATCAAAAGAGTGACATGGTGGGGCAAAGAGCATCCGTAGCGAAGCTGTTCCAATTGTCAGCAGGCTTCTCCGCGGTTCCTGCCTGCCGCACAGTTCCATGTATTAGCGGCTAGGTCCCAGTCAGGTGCATCAAGCTTTTCCTGGCTTGTAGAGCCCCCCTTAGCCGACTAGTTCATAGGACTCTGTTTCTGGCAGACCAGATGGGGTTTCCAGGTCACCCTGTGCCCACCCAATGCAGAAAAATGTCTTCCTCGCTCTCTTACAGGGTTCTTATGTGTGGCTGAGATGATATATATATATATATTATGTTATTATACACACACACACACATTGATCAGCCATAACATTGTATGCCTAATATTGTGTAGGCCCCACTTCTGGCCACCAAAACAGCCCTGACCTGTCAAGGTATGGACTCCACTAGACCTTTGAAGGTGGGCTGTGGAATCTAGCACCAAGATAGAGCCCTGCGCGGGACTGCCTTTTTAATCCCGCCCGCTCCCACTGATTTTATGTCCAATGCCGCCCGCTCCTGCAACGTGTGACCCGCTCTCGCCACACGTGTGGTCAATCATTCCCACCTCTTTACCTGATCTGCAGATTTCCTGCGCACTCCCGGAAGGCTGCCTTTGTGTTGCTCCCTCACAGCGTCTCTTCTCTTGTTCCGCCCAGGAACACAGCGGAGTCATGGGAAGTGATGTAAAATCACGTGATTCTGCTGTGTTCCTGGGTGGAGCAAGAGAAGAGACGCTGTGAGGCAGCAGCGCAAAGGCAGCCTTGCGGGAGTGCGCGGGATTACCGGGACCCGCAGGTACAATGTCTGAGCGCCCGCTACCGCCCGCGACACCAGCAAGACAACCCGCAAGTTTTTTGGAGGGTCCCGCATTCCCAATGCAGTTCTCTACACTAAGACCTTAGCTGCGGATCCTCTAAGTCCTATGTGTTGCGGATCAGACTTGTTTCTCCAGCACATCCCACAGATGCTCCATTGGATTGAGATCTGAGGAATTTGGAGGTCAACATCTTGAACTAGTTGTTCCTCAAACCATTCCCGAATAATTTTTGCTTTGTGGCAGGGTGCATTATCCTGCAGAAAGAAGCCAACGCCATCAGAGTATACCCCATCCAGGAAAGGGTGTACATGGTCTGCGACAATGCAGGTAGGTGGAACGTCTCATATCCTCATGAATGGAGGGCCCAAGGTCTCCTAGCAGAACATTTCCCGAAGCATCACACTGCCTCCGCTTGCCTGCGTTCTTCCTATAGTGCATCCCGGTGCCGCGTGTTCTCCAGGTAAGCAACGCACCCGGCCATCCACGCGATGTTACATAGTTACATAGTTTGTAAGGTTGAAAAAAGACCTAAGTCCATCAAGTTCAGCCCTTCTACCTAACCTTGATCCAAAAGAAGGCAAAAAACCCCTAATTAAGCTTCTTCGAATTCTGCCATCAGGGGGAAAAAATTCCTTCTTGACTCCAAGACGGAATCGGATTTCTCCTTGGATCAAGAAGCACTAAAATATTAATGTTATTCTATTTATATCCCTGTATATCACGCCTTTCTAAGAAAATATCGAGGCCCCTTTTGAAGGTATCTAATGTATTGGATAACAGCACCTCCCTTGGAAGTGAATTCCATACCTTAATTGTCCTCACTGTAAAGAATCCCTTCCTTTGTCGTCTATGAAACCTGCGCTCTTCCAGTCTCAGAGGGCGACCTCTTGTTCTTTGTATATTTCTGTTAATGAACAGGTCACTGAAGAGCTCTTTATATCGGCCCTGCATATATTTATATAATGTTATCATATCCCCTCTGAGATGCCGTTTTTCCAGTGTATATAATTTTAACTTTTTTATATATATATATATATGTATACACTTATACCTTTCCTCTTCTATGGGCTGCTTATAACACATGTACAAAAATAAAGTGAATGACGGCGCTTCTAATAGATATTTGGATATATAAAGTGAGTATAAATAGCTGCCAGCACTTAGCACTTAACCCCTACGTGACAGTAAAACAAACAAAAGATAAATAAAGTGCAGCGCTCTCTTTGTAATAACTATATTAATAGTGTTATGCAGTTTTGCATTATAAACACTTGAACATGTCCGTCCTTACAGAATAACACCCATCGTGCATAATAAATTAAAAAAACAAAAACAAAACAGGTATACTTAGATTTAGATCACCAATCACAAGTGATGTCTTCTATGAGACTCTCAGCAGGTTTACATGAAAAATAAAAGAAACATATAGATAGTATAATATTGTTTATACAAAAGATATTAACCCTCCTATAAGATTGGTACTCACAATCTTTGATTGTGCAGAGGCAAGTGGCAGTTAAGGTAAAGGCATTCTGGAGCATTTCCATAGAGACCGCCTACAGAAATGCCTTATGCCCCCCATTTAACACCCCCCCAAAAAAAGAACTTACCGGTGCTTCTGGCTCCCGGTGTGTTGTGCGGGCAGCGTGTAGACTTCCGCTGCAGCCGTGTCCATCACGCAGACCTTCCCCGCCTGTACGATGCGTGCAGACAACCTCCGCTACTGCCCTTCACTTCCGCTGGGGCTTCTATGATGCTCAGTCACAGAAGCTCTAGCAAAAGTGCTGGCCAGCAGCAGAGGTTCACCAGCTGCCCCCACTAGACACCAGGGAGTATAGTGGGGGGGCATAAAGAATATCAGTGGGGTAGATCAGGGGGCATTGTGACTTATAGGGAGGTATAAGGCAAATCTAGGGGCAGTGTGGCATATCAGGGGGCACATTGGCATATAGGGGGATAATGGTATTAGCGCGGGACAAGTGCCATATCGTATACAGAGGATACTAGGCGGGTCAGAGTGCATAGTAGGGGGATGTAGGTCAGATCAGGCCCGGTGCATAAGACATATCTAGGGTTGTGAGTGCAAATAGGGGTATAAGCATGGTTCATGGGGCGCAGTGTCATATAGGCGTATATAGGCACACGGGGACAGAGTGCATGCCTGGTAGATGTGCAATCAAAGAAAAAGAAAACTGGGCAGGTTGCAAGTAAGAGAAAATGCAAGAATGCATTGCTCATCACCGGTTTATAAATGATGAAAAAAATGTTTACATATAAGTAATATTTACTAATAAAACATTTTTAGGTATCAAAACCTAGTTAGAGAAATATTGTGTTTGGGTTCTTGTACCTTTAAAATATAGCTTTTATTATTATGTCAGTACAAAATAAGGCAATTAGAGAAATGCCATTGTGATAGAGATGAAAGTGTTAATGACACATTAATGTAAATTAAGTTTTCTATTCTGATGTATGTTTTCAACACTGAGTTTTTTCATTACATTATTTTAAATAAACAACAAATTAGCATAAAGTTTGTTTTATCCGATTAATCAATTAATTGAAAAAATAATCGGCCAACTAATCGATTATGAAAATGAAAAGTTGCAGCCATATATCCCTGATTCTTGCTGAGTTAATATATATATTAGACTTGGGCGCCGGCCAACTCTTCGTGTTCGTTCTTGTGGGGAAAAAAATCTTCGTACTCCACGAATATTCGCCCATTTCTGTGTTCGGTTTGAGCGAATATTCGTGTACATTCTTCGTGTTAATTTTTTTCGTTTCGTGCCGTTTTTGTAGAAGGGGTTAATATGGAGTTAACGCGGTACTCACTACGCGGCAGCTTTGGCGCCAGGATTTTAAAGGTCCGTAGGAGCAACTCTATTGGTCACCGGCAGCCCCCTGCTGGCGACCAATAGAGTTGCTTCTACAGATTTTAAAATCCTGGTGCCGCAACTTGGCCGGGGGGACCACTGGTCTCCTAGCTCCTATATACACAAAAGGTATTAACTCAGCAGGAATGAGGGATGCAGATATAGAACCCTAGTAGACCACAGCTTGGAGAGCCTAACTGGAATGCTGAAGTTATGAGTTCCATTTTCCACAAGATGGCACTGTTGGGTCATATTACTTTTTACTTTTTTAGATGTATATTTTTTTATATTCATATACTTATAAAACAATATTTGATGGCCCTAATGCAGGAAAAGGTAGATGACAATTGTGATAAATTTGCCTAGAATTTCTTTAAAATGCAATATGCATCTGCTTTACTGCAACATTGAATACAAATAAATATAGTGAACCCTGAATATCTGTATTCTGTGTTAATTAAGGGTTATTCCCCCTTTCCAGAGTTAGTGCTGGTAGTGACTGTCAGTGTTGCTCTGTTTCCAGGGGTTGTCTTGCAAAAGGAAGCCGGAGCTAAGAGAGTGACATATCCCAAGAAGAGTAGTAACACCCATGAACAGATCTTCGTAAACATATTTTGTGGTTGGGGGCAATAAATGCTAATTTATTTTAAGATTCTACTGGGACCATGAGATGTTGAGAGACTTTTTATGTATTCATATTTTGGTTTAGCTTT